>JAUMHM010000005.1:8071548-8110915 GCA_032362435.1 Melikaiella ostensackeni
GGTAGATTTTTTCTCATTTCTCCAAAAATCAATTTGACCAGTAATCGATACAAGAACATCAAAATATTAATTAAAAACGATAATAATTAAAAAAACGAGAATACAATCTCTGTGAATATCCTTCGATAAATATGAAGATATAATACTTCAATTATAATATCATGTCTTCTAGAGAAACAGACTATCAAATTTTCATTTCGGACCTGAATTATTTCTTGATCGAAATTGAAAACAATTAAAACTCACCTCTCTTGCATTTGCAAATACATAGGTCTACGCGAGAAATCCATTATTTCAAAGTTTTTTCATTGAAGTCCGTATACATTCACTCGAATAAAAGGTTACGAAAAAAACTACATTTATAAAAATATTTTTTCTGAAACGAGACTAACGATAAGTCAGGACAGGCTTCCGACGCCGCCATGGCACAGAACAATATGGGATTATTCTTAATATATACTTCGCGAAAAACCATACATTGTTTAAGATTGAAAACTTTTGAGAATAATTAAGAGTAGACAATGTTTATAAATCTAGAATATTTTCACGGCCGATGGCTGAGAACTACAATATTCATGTTTTAAAACAACACTTGAGACCTTTCACAAAGAGTAAATACACATGAATTTTGGAAATTGCCAGGATTTTCTTGTTCCGGCAGTTTAAAATGACAATAACGTGAATTAAAAGTTGCTGAATTTGAATCATTTTCCCGACGGTCACCCGGCGAGTGCGGCGAAAACTAAGATGGCTGCTACTCTCGACTGAGCTCCCGCTCAGTCCTGCCACTGCTGCCAACCAACTTTTTTTCTGAAGTGGCGCGGTATTTAAACTCAATATCTAAGAATACAACATTTTTTAAATTTATTTTTAATTTAATTTAATTTTGTTTCATCGAAACATACTTTTTGTACGTCTTTCGCCTATTATATTTCAAAAGGTACTTTAAAGCGCTGAATTAAAATTTGGGGTCAAGATTATTGTTCAAATGATGAGATTACATTTTTTAAAATTTTTAAATTGAATTGAATTGAAAAATGTTACACTCCGAGAATTTAAAATTATGAATCCTCAGAATAGTATGATTTGAAAGGACGACTGAAAAAGTCCGAAAAATAAAATTCCCGACACTGTAGAATTCCCGAAAAAGAAAATGTTCGGAATAGAAAATTATCGAAATTATAAAATTATCAACAATTCAAAATTTGCGATAAAATTGCAGACATTCAAAGAAATCCAACACTGTAAAATTGTCAACACAGGAATCTCCCGAATTATAAAATTCCCAAATCTAAACATTTGAAAAATTGTTAAATAATAAAAGAATGAATAATGAATGAAATAAAAGTTGAATACTTTCATTGTATGAACATGTTTTTTATTTTATATATCATTTTTGTTTTGCTATTCAACAGTTTTTTAATTATTTAAATTCGGGAAATTTATAAGTTGGAAATTTTCCTGTGTCGGATATTTTATAATGTCGACAATTTTGTTCCGGGAATTTTCTATTATTAGGAAAATTAAAATTCGGTAATATCATAAACTGTCGAGAATTTTATTTTTCGGGATTTTCCAGTCGTACCTGATTTGAAATTCAGACGCCCAAAATAGAAATATTTCAAATGTGTATAAATTGCACTTGTTTATTAAAGTTTTGAAAGTAAAAACATAATTTTGCCAACAGGGAAAAATTCCGGATGTTGAAAAATATCGAAAAAATGAATAACAAGTAAAACTGTTAAGAATGAGAATTTATATGTATCAAATTAGAGAATAAGTTATAATAAGCGATGTAAAACGGATGTAATAAAAATGAAAAGGAACGGAAATTATGTAAACCCTAATTGGATGCATTATAGGTAAAGAAGATGCGGCTTGAAAATTTCCGAAAGTTGAAATTTTTCGAAATTTCAAGTTACCGATGATTAACAAAACAACCAAAAAATATTAATCAACGTATTTGAAGTATTCAGAAAGTGAAAATTACCGAAACTAGAAAAATTCAGAAATTTTAATTTACCGAAATTATTAAATTCCACCAATTGTATAATTACAGAAATTTAAAAACCGAAATTTAAAAAATGCCGTAATTTTAAATTCCCGAAATTATAATTAATCCATCGATGTTGTTGATATTAATGTTGTTATGCGTCTGAGGAATTTAATAGTAATAAGGAAATAAACTAAAATAATAAATAAATAAAAACTAAACAAGAAAAGGAATAATAAGAAACTTGGGAATTGCTCCTTATTCACCAAATTAATAAGTTGTCGAAGTTTGTAAATTTCCGAGTTTTTACATGTGCAAAAATTTTACATTCCCAAAACTTCAAAATTCGAAGAAATTCAAATTCCGGAAAAAATGAAATAAAAACATTTTTAATTTTTTATTTTCGAGAATTTGAAATTCTTGGGATCATATAGTTTCAAGAATCTACTTATCTCGAGAATTTACTAGTTTCCGGAATTTGAAATTTCGGAAAATGTGAAATTGTCGCCAATTTGAAATTTAGATAATTATGATATTTCGGGAATTTAATAATTTCTGTAATTTTTAATTTCTGAATTTTTCTAGTTTGGTTATCTTTCACTTTCGGAATATTTCAATTTCGTTAATAAACAGTTTTGATAGTTGGATTTGTCTTCGGCAATTTGAAATTTCGGAACATTTCAGTTTCGTTAGTAAAGTTTTTCGGTAGTTTTATTTATCTTGGGCAATTTGAAATTTCGGAAAATTTTATTTTTCAGGAATTTCAAATTTCGGTAATTATACTTTCGGTATTTTTCAACATTCGTGATCTTTTTCGGCAAAATTATTAGTTTAATTTAAAATTATAACTCATGCTTTTCAGAATTCAAGGATTTTGATTTCTACAACAAAAAATCGTATGAAAAAGAATTTTGGATTCTGTATGAAAAGTAACTTTGCAGAAGATATAAAAATTTCCATGGATGTAATAAAATCAATTTTGAAGGTGCTTTTATGAATTTGAGTGATAGGAAAACTTTCCAATTCCAAACCAGCCTCTGACTTTAAAGTTTTCTAAAAAAATCCCCTGTTTCTCTGACTGGCGTGGGGCAGCGAAAAAATAACGTATTGTCTCTGTAAGAAGACAGTCAAATAAAAAATATAATTTATAAAAATGAAATATCACAATGATAATAATAATGAAATATCATAATAATCACAATAACGATAATCAATAATTATCAATAATGAAAATAATGAAATATAAAATTGAAATAATCACAATGATAATCACAATAGTAATAAAAATGAATAATCACAATAATCCGGAAATAAAAAAACACTTGACAATGTGATATAATCACTTATTGTAATTGAGAACACTTTGCGTAGATGAGTATGAGTTTTGACTTGGGAATATTGAAAATTAATGGACAATTAGTTGACAATTCACGCGGTACGAACGAGGCTTGTGTCTCAATTCGGTCACGAGTGCCTGGCACAAAGGGGTCGGAAACTCAAGAGAGAAAGTGGGACACCGCCCAACCGACCGAGCAAGCTACCACACTGACACCACTATCGCTTCACCCTAGCGGTCAAGAATTTTCGAGCGATAGATCCTAAGAAAAGTAACCGCGTGAAACGACAACCTCAGGGACAAACTTCCAGAAACCATAAACATTATTAGGAATAGTAAACATTTTCCAATTTGAAAACCCATTTTAGGTGTTAACTAAAAACACTGGATAGACTCAAAGAAGTATTAACGCAGGATCCTTTCATTCTCAGGATGACTTGTGATGCGTATATTTTAGATGTTAAGTGTTCTTGAGTACAGAAATAAATTATAATTTTTAGTACCAAATTATAAAATACTTTTTTATATTAAATATTCTTGATTGAACGTCTAGCAACCAGCAAATTGGTATTTATGATAAAAAACCTTATTTGTTCCGACTACTTCCAGATTATTTTAATCAGAATTTGAACAATAACGTTTCGAAATCGAACAGATTCCCTCATCAGATTGCCCCTTATAGACTATAAACTTTTGGAACCATACTATAAAAGGTACAAAGCATAATAATAGGAATTATAGGAATAGTAA
Organism: Melikaiella ostensackeni; assembly: GCA_032362435.1. Classification (NCBI taxonomy): domain Eukaryota; kingdom Metazoa; phylum Arthropoda; class Insecta; order Hymenoptera; family Cynipidae; genus Melikaiella; species Melikaiella ostensackeni. The sequence continues at coordinate 8,075,628 of JAUMHM010000005.1, forward strand.
GCTACAGTATTTTTTTTACATTTCGCAGAATATGGTAGAATTTTGAAAATTGAAATAGTTGATTAAGCCGTAGAAAAGTAGTTCATGCCCAGCGGAAAAATGATACATAGTGGAAAAAATTACTTATATATTTTTTTCATCCATTATTTGTATAAAGAAATGGAAATTGTACATAATTATTTCCACCATGTATAATCTTCCCACCTGAGCGCCTAGCCTCGATTGACTTCAACCCAAAGAATCTTGCTGTTTTCAGTTTTAATATTTTGTTTTCGTTTTTAGGATGGGTAACAATCATTTTGAGGCATAAAAAAAACGCTAGCCTCATTTTTTTTTTAATTCAGTGTAAAAATTTTGTGGAATTTTTTTTATTATTCGCAAACTAGAATGCATTTTTTTCTCTGTTTTGATTCTTTCCCCGTTTCCAGATTTGAGTTAATTTTAAGGGATGTACTAAAATCAGAGGCAAAATTAGTAGGTATATTGATAAGCTTGATTTTAAAAGAAATTGCTGAATGATGGTCTATACTCTATAGCATAGTTCAGGGTGTTCAAGTCTATCAAATTAAATTGAAAATTGGAAAAAAACAACTTTGAAGCAATTTTTATCATCAACTTGTATACAAATCTTATATTCATAATTTTTGAAACAGAATAATTGACTTTTTTCCTCGCTTTTTTCAAGAAGGGCTGAGGCGATGATTTTAGATTTAGTCCAAAAACTTAACATTTTTTGTCGACCGAATATTTTTTCAGAAAATAAATCAGATTGATCTATTTTTTATAATTATGATAAAAGATGATTTCGCCTGCGCTTTATTTATTTATTTATTATTGATTATTGATTATTTATTTTTTATTATTTACCATTGCTTGTTATTATTTATTGTCTTTCGTTTATTGCTCATAGATCAGCGAAGGTTTTTATATAGTTTAATAGACTTATTCCATCAAAAAGAATAAATTTGATACTCAAAATATTAGACCCATTTCAAAAATTGAGAATTTTTTCTCTCATGAACCTTAAACAAAAGGACAAATCTGTGTATATCATAATTGGAGTTGAACATACAGGCCTGATGAATACATCAATCAATTTGTCTCATCATATTAGCGAATGAAGTTAGTACTCGTACTTATATTTTGCTATATTTCCAAAACTGAGAAAATTTTTCTCTTAGAAACGTTAAAATAATGTATAAATCTGCACATATCATAAGTTCATTTGATCACACAGTATTTCTAAATACATCAATCGATTAATTTTGTCGAAATGAACAATTTCGGTACTTATTATGTTGCTATATTCCCAATATTTTGAAAAAAAATTCTTATAAACGCAAAATTAAAAACTGCAAAAACTCTTAAGCATAAAATTTTTTGTATGGAGATAGCTATAAACATTCGCTCGAATTATATTAACTAAATACCACCTCGTGTTTCGAAAAATTCGGCTTACTGGTCTGGTGTTACTGCCAATATTGTCATAATTGTTCTCAAAAATTTCGAATTTTTCAAATTCATTTTTTGTCATTCCCAGGATAGTCAATGAATCAACCTCAAACTTTTCTGTTGAAAGGAGGATGTATTTCATTAAAGTTTACGTACGTAAAAAATTTGTTTTTTTCTAAAAATAATTAAAGTTGCGGAAAAATTTACATCTAAAATGATTTTTAAGGAAAATATAAAATGTAAAAAAAATTATTCTTATCATTCTTAAAATCTTCTATCTTATCTTCTGCTTATCATGAAAAGAGAATTGTTGACACACACACACACACACACACACACACACACACACACACACGCTCGCGCGCACACGTGAAGGCGGAAATTTTTTAAAAGCCTCATTCTCTACCGAATAGTTGAATTTTTCACCAAATTCTTAAATTTCCAAGCAAAGAGGTGAATCTTCAGAAAAAAAATTTACATATTAGTTCAACTTTCAATCAAGTAGTTGAATTTCCAACCAAAAAGAAGGTTTTGTTAACCAGACAGTTGAATTTTCAACCAAAAAGACGATTTTTCTGCAAACAGTTAAATTTTCGACCCGAACATATGAATTTTCAGCAAATGAATTAATTTACAAGTTTAAAGTTATCCGATCAGACTTAAACTTCAGCAAAGTGTAGTCCTACTGAATGACAATTTGTAACGAAAAAATTTTGCCATTGGAACAAATATTTATCGAGAGGGAGGGGGTGATATTTTTGGATTTTCTGGGTGTACTAACGAATTTAGCTACTTGTAACTTTATTGATATCAATGAAACAAAACTTTGTCTTTCATAGCTTTGGTAGGACTTTTCAAGCCCTTCTTTTCTTTCTCCAAACACGGAATTTTTTTTAAAGCTTCAGCTCCCTAAAATATTGTAAAAAATTCCCATGTACTTCTAAATTTTCGACCAAGCTTTCTATTACTTGGTCTAGAAAAAAATTTATTTTTGTTCCTGAATATCTAGTTGTCATTCTCATAGTTTTATGAATTCTTATATTTCAGTACAGACCACATTTTACATTTTGGCATGTCAAGGAATACATATCTTGCACATATTTTACAGGCTTAAAAAAGGCTTTACAACATTTTTCGCTTTTTCTCAGGAAATACATAGTCTTAAATTTTATTAGATGAAAAACTAAATGAGGACGGTTTTGTTTTCTCTCCTCCCTCACAGAAAAAAATTTTAAATAATCTTTTCACATCTTTAGTGTAGAGCACTCGAGAGACAGATACTTTCATAATTTTATTAGAATTTTATACTTCAAATTCTACTAAAGAAAACTTTCTTTTGTACACTGTACATTTTTAGTCTTTATCCAGTCGTGATTCTCATTTATTCATATATACATAATGAATTGCCGTCTAAAATTGCAATGAAAAATTTTGTTACACTTTAGTATGACTGCATTCATTACCGGAATCAAATCGGGCAATAGAGAGTATAATCGGTCGCGGAATGAGGAGAAGCGGAATAAAATCGGATTTCACTGAATCGGAAGACAGCTGTACTTCCACCCTACATTTTTATTGAAAAAATGGGCGAAAATGAGTGAAAGGACAATTATGGCGCGCACGGCGCATGGTTGCTTGCTAGCGACCTTAAAATAGTTGTTACTCATCCCGGAAACGACAGGATTTATTGATAGAATGCAAGTTTTATGGGTTTTTTCCAAAAAAAGTTTTTCATATTAACAAGAAAATATGTTTCGACTCAAGCAAAAAAAAGTATCAAAGAAACTTTTAATGAGAATGCCAATAAATTTAATAAATCTCTTTGAATTTGGTTCAAAAGGCTGCCTTGTACAGATACACATAACTTCATAGTTTTTTTCTATTTGAGAATAATAAAAATCTTCCTCAAAAAGTGAATTTTACATTGAACTTAAAGATTTTTTATTTTAATAAGAAAATGGAAAGATTGATCAAACAACAGTTGATAATAAAAAAGGTTTTATCTATACTTTCAGTTAATATTTGAATTTAATTAAAATACGTTTCATTATTTAAAACTGTAGCTGTTCTATAAATTACCCATGATGAGAAATTATTAATTGGCTTCAATACATGTTGGTCCCCAGTAGTATAAAAAGGGCGGAATAAAGAAAGAGTGTGAGGTTGTTTTTGGTTGATTCTTTCTTTCTCTCCCTCTTTTTTCTTTTTTTTACATTTAATGTCCTTTTGTCTCTAATGAGGCCGGAAAAGCGGGTAGTCTCAAAGTCCAGTTTTGATTTGTAAACTTTTGGGAAAAGTTTTCATAAAAAAGGATTTCATTTCGATCTTTAAGGAATAATCGATTCTTCCATGATTCACCCAAATCTATGTCTGGGTCGTTCAACTCAAAAGGAGCTTTTCGACGTCCCGGTTATTTTTTCCGACATTATTTGTTTTCAACTGCTGGAAATTTGCATAGAGGTAATTGTGCCCGTAAGTAATAACAGAATAATTTTGTAATCGGTTCCCATAAGTTGAATGCATGTCAGAGTTTCAAGTGAGTCATCTCCGAAGCCTGTCTTTTATGTCTCTAGCATGATTTTTAGCATTCGCAGTTTTTTTTTATAGGAATGTCCTTGCTTTTAAAGTTTCTGAGCGGTATGCTCTGACACTACAATGTTTTAGCTAAAATTTCAGGTATTTAATAAGTTCACAGCACAAACCGTTCTTAACAATAAGAGCATTAAAACTTTGTCTTCAGGTTTACATCAAAATAGAATAACATGGCATTACCTTCTTTAGACATGATTAAAAGTATGTAAATGAAGTTTTATTATTGATGCAATTAAAGTTCAGATCTCTAACATTCCACCCATATTAGTTTCTATATGTGAAAAAGTTTCTTTTGTAACGCATAATCCAAAATCATTATTTTATCGCGAGTGAAAACTCCGATTCATCTCCGAAGCCTCGTGTTCTGGAGAACAACAAAACAGTTTCGAATACTATGACCATAATGCATCAAAAAAAGTGTGTATATTGAAAGATGTTACATGAAAATTGTTAAATTTAATCGCGCTGTTTATAGCATTAGAAAGTAAATGTACTTGTTCATCTTCGAAGTCTACGGTATCATCTGAGTCTTTTTTTTATATCCTTCGCATGATTTTTAGAATTCGCAGCACTTTTTTATAGGAATGTCCTTGCTTTTTGAATTTCCAAACGGTAACTCTGCAACTACAATGTCTTAGCTAATTTTTTACGTACTTAATAAGTTCACAGCAAAAACCCTTCTTAACAATGAGAGCATTAAAACTTTGTTTTTAGGTTTATTTAAAAATATAATAACATTGCGTTATCGTGTTTTAACATGCTTTAAAGTATGTAAATAAAGCTCTGTGATGCTTGAAATTGAAGCTCAGACCACTACATTTTTTTTCTAACCATATTAGTTTCTATGTGTGAAAAAGTTTTTTTGTAATGGATAATTTAAATCATCATTTTGTCGCGAGTAAAAACTCCAATTCATCTTCGAAGCCTCATGTTCCAGAGAACAACAAAACAATTTTAAATACTATGATCATAATACATCATAAAGAGTGTATATTGAAATATATTACAAGGAAATTGTTTACGTAAATTGCGTTGCTCATAACATTGGAAAACAAATGCACTCGGTCATCTCCGAAGCCTGCAGACATCTCCGAATCCTCGTTTTATAGAGAACAACAAAAAATTTCAAATTCTATGACCATAATACATCATAAAAAGTGTTTTTATATTGAAAGATGTTACAACAAATTTGTTTTGCTCAATCGTGTTGCTCATAGTATTAGAAAATGAATGCAGCTAGTCATCTCCGAAGTTTGCGGCATCTCTGAAGCCTTTTTTAGGTCTCTAGCATGATTTTTAGAATACGCAGCGTTTTATAGGAAAGTCCTTGCTTTTCAAATATCTGAGAGGTGTGATCTGCAACTACAATGCTTTAGCTTAAATTTCTGGTACCCAATAAATTCACAGCACAATTCCTTCTTAACAATAAGAGCGTTAGAACTTTGTCTTCAGGTTTTCCTCGAAATAGAATAACATTGCATTATCTTCTTTCAATATGCTTGAATGTATGTAAATAAAGCTTTGTTATGCATGAAATTTAAGTTCAGACCTCTACGTTTATTTCTCGAACATTTTAGTTTCTATATATGAAAGAGTTTTTTCGTAATGGATAATTGAAATAATTATTTTATTGCAAGTAAAACATTCGATTCATCTCCGAAGCCTCGCGTTCTAGAGAAGAACAAAACAATTCCAAATACTATGACCATAATATATCATGAAAACTGTTTGTATATTAAAAGGTGTTACATGAAATTGGTGCAACTCAATCGCGTTGCTTACAACATAAGAAAATAAATGCACTTGGTCATCTTCGAAGCCTACGGTCGTCTCCGAAACCTCGTTTCCTAGAGAAAAACAATATAATTTCGAACACGATGACCACAATACATCATAAAAATTGTTTGTATATTGAAATATGTTACAAGAAAATTGTTTAACTTAATCACGTTGCTTATAACATTAGAAAATGAATGCAACTGGTCATCTCCGAAGCCTTGTATTCTAGAGAACAACAGCATAGTTTTAAATACTATGACCATAATACATTACAAAGAGTGTTTGTATATGAGAGATGTCACGAGAAAATTATTCGACCTGGTTTTGTTTTCATAACATTAGAAAATGAATGCACCTGGTCATCTCCGAGTCCAGCGGTCATCTCTGAATCGTCGTTTTGTAGACAACAACAAAATAATTTTGAATACTATGACCATAATACATCATAACAAGTGTTTGTACATTGATGGATGTTACAAGAAAATTATTAAATTTAGTCGCGTTGTTTATAGCATTAGAAAATGTTTGCACTTCCTCATTTCTAAAGCCAGCGGTCATCTCTGAAGCCTTTTTTTCCTGCGGCTCAGAGATTTTATTATGTTTGCAGTTGCAGTATTATTCAACCATAGTATGGACAAATATTATGTTTTAATCTGGTAACAGATTATTCTTATAACTTAAACATGCGTATTTTTGTTAAATAAATGACCCTTAGATAAGAAAGTAAATTAAAAATGCCCTCATGAACATTCATCTTGGTACTACTCTTCAGTGACAAAATTATTAATTTTAAGAATATGATTTTTTACCCAAAAAAAATTGCTTAAGTAAACTCGCTATTGATCAGGATTGATTCAGTTATACTAAAGGGACATAAATAAATAATTAAACGTATATGTTGTTTGAAAGAAACAGTTTATTAAAAAAATTCTTCAGCATATCAGTTTGTTGTGAAGAAAATTTTTTTTTCTTGAAATCGTTGTAATTGATTATTAGAATGGTATTAGTAACGAAAATTTGTCATAATTTGAAAATGTATAAATAACTTATGAAGTTATAGGCAATTTCTTAACCTGCTAATTCTCATGGGCAGACCAGTTGACATAATAGAAAACTTAATGTTGGAATCAGAACATTTAATTAAAATACGATTTTTCATGAAAAATAATTACAAATTTCGATTGTTCAAATAATTTTTGTTCAAACAATTTGTTTCAAAATGTTACTTTCGAAAAAATTATTAGCACTATTCGATTCTATATGAAAAATTACATACAGTCCACGTGTTAGACAATTTTTTTTCAACCCAAATTGTTATGCAGTATAATTAAATGCATAAGCAGGTGTCGTACGATGTAAATGTTTATTTATACTACATAACCCATCGGGTAGAGGAGAAAATTGTGTAATACATTGATTCTATGTAGTTTTCCCGTAAAATCGAATAGTGCTATTAGTTTTTTCGTAATTCGCATTTTTAAACAAATTATTTAAACAAAAATTGTTTAAATAATCAAAAATTTTAATTTTTTCCATGAAAATTCGTCTTTTGATGAAATATTTCTAGCTACCATGTTCATGACTAAATCCAATAAGTTTTTAAAATACTTGTCTCCCATATTTGATCCGTGATTTTGCTTTTTTTGAAATTTCAACAAATTCAACAAATCGTTCGAACAAAAATTGTTTGAACAATCAAATGTTTGAATTTTTTGCTATGAAAATTTGTCTTTCAATGAAATATTTTTAGATACCATGTTCTGAGTAAATCCAATAATTTCTTGGAGAGGGACTGGACTAGTTCTGTAACGCTGTTTTAGCCAGGTTCTAGCTAGAACTTCCAACTAGATTCTAATAGGAATACCCTTCTATCGCTCCACCTTTATCGTTCAGTCTAGACCGTTTCTATTACGCAATTAATGATAATTAATTTTGTAGAAGTGGATGAACAAAATTCTACGGGTGGAATATATAACGTCAGATGTTTCTGAAACATAGAGTAACATTTTTTTCTGAATTTGAGGAAAAGATGACTAATTATTGCAATAATTGCACTCAGAAAAACGCAACTATGTTCCAACTTAAAGAGTCACTTTTTTTTGTCTCTCATGATGACTTAATTCACTTCACACTTGAACCAAGATATTTCACTGCACTCATTGTCATGAAATCTACTCTTTTTCTTCAATATTCTAATAAATAACTGGAATAATGTATGAAATTTGAATGAAGCGATGTGTCGTGTCGTAGCTCTGCTAACAGCTGATGTAAAGTGGCGAATCAACGACTACGCACGTCCGCGGCGTCGACAGGAATCACGCATGCGCAGTTTGCTGTCAAGGGCAGCCATTGCAGGCCGTAAAAACTCTTGAAACTCAACTCCTAACTGTGTTTTCAAATAATTATATCATGAATACTATAATTTGTTTTCGTTTAAATGGGAATTGGAAACATTTCAATAAAGCGGGCCACACTGACTAAGACCCGAACAGTTCTTGACTAGAATTTTTTGGTTCCTCAATTCTAATCAGGGCCCAACTAGAGCCTGGCTGAAATAAAAGATTGGGGCCTAATTAGACGTTCTTAGTTTTCCTAGTGACCAAAGAATGAAAAATCTTAACAGTGCCTTAAAGGGTCCTGACTAGAACTTACTAGTCCAGTTGTTCTTGTGAGGATCTGACCACTGCCTTAATTGAAATAGAGACAAATGAGGCAACTTCCAATGGGTATGTCAGATTTTTATCGATTCCGTCATGCCTCTGTGATTTCCGAATCAATGTTCGAGTTAACATTTGCAATCGGAGATGTTGTCCATCAGCAAAAAGAGAGTAGGAATGCATAGTGAATAGTGCATCCACACGTTATCGTCAAAACGAAGGGTTAAAATGAGATAAGCGAACAAAACCTCTCCGTTAGCACCTAACTATTCAGCTCGTAAAATTATACCGGGTCTTATTTTTATTGCTAATCCCACAATGCAAAAGGAACGAAGGGGAAAATTTTATCACATTTTCACCACGTGGGCTAATTCAGCTCATACATTTTCATTTCACGTGTCTCGTGTTTCTTCGCAGTTCGCAGGGCGTGAACACAAAAAGTGGATGAAGTTCGCAAAGATAAATTCTAATTTGGACCTAGAATGATTACCTACATTATTATATATTATATATCTTCAAAATTGGATCATTCTCAATTTCAAATCTTCAGAATTTGGCTGTTTCGAAAAGAGAATTCAAAATTACATTAAACCGAAATAAAAATATTCCAAATTAACGAATCTTTCATTGTAAATCTCAAAATTTGAAGATTTTGCAATTGCAAACCAATAAAATTGAATAAATTTCAATTTTTCATCTTCAAAATTGAATGATTTTTAATTTTAAATCTTCAAAATTGAACTATTTCAAAAAAATAATTCAAAATTATATCATTTATAAACTGTGTACATTCCAAATAATTAAGTCTTCAATTCTAAATCTCAAAAATTGAATAATTTTCAATTTTACATCTTGAACATTGAGCTTTTACAGTTTGAAATTACATTTAGAGTCACCTTATTTTAAACTGTAAGCATTCTAAATTAATGAATCTCTAATTCTAAATCGTAAAAATTGAATAATCTTAAATTACAAATTTATAGAATTGAATAAATTTCAATTTCAAATTCTCAAAATTAAACTATTTGAAGAAAACATTCAACATTGTATCATTTTATATTTTATAGATTTAATATTAAAGTGTCTTCAATGCAAATGTTCAGAATTAAAGAATTTTCCATTGTAAATCTTAAAAATCAACCTGCACATTCCAAAAACACGTTCAAAATTACATCAATTCAAACAGTGAACATTCCAAATTAACGAATATTTAGTTGTAAATCGTAAAAATAAAGAATTTTAGGTTGAAAATATGTAAAATTAAATAAATTTTAATTAAAAATTTTCAAAATTTAATAATTCAAAATTTTCAATCTTCAAAATTGAACTATTAAAAAAACATTCAAGATTGCATCATTTTCTATTTTACACATTAAATACTCAAGAATCTTCAGCAACTTTAAAAAATGTAAACATTTTCAATCAATAACTCTTCAACTGGAAATCATAAAAATTGATGAATTTTAAATTGCAGATCCGTCAAATTGAATAAATTTTAATTTCTCATCTTTAAAATTGAACTCTTCCAGAGGAAGCATTCTACATTACGTCATTTAAAACTATAAAGATTCGAAATGAATGAATCTTGGATTCTAAGTCTTAAAAATTAAATAATTTTCAATTTTATATTTTAAAAATTGAGCTATTTCAATTTAAAATTACATTTAGAGTCACCTTATTTTAAACTGTTAATATTCCAAATTAATGTATGTATAATAATTGTAAATCGTAAAAAATGAAGAATTTTGAATTACAAATTTATAACATTGTATAAGTTTCAATTTCCGATCTCCAAAATTGAACTATTCCAAAAAAAAACAACATTCAAAATTGCATCGTCTTCTATTTTATGAATTAAATATTGAAGAGTCTCCACTTGCAAATGTTCAGATTTAAAGAATTTTCCATTGTAAATCTTCAAAATTGAGCTGCACATTCCAATAACACGTTCAAAATTATACCATTTCAAACAGTGAACATTCAAAATTAACGAGTCTCTAATTGTAAATCGTAAGAAATGAAGAATTTTAATTTGAAAATATATAAAATTGAATGAATTTTAATTTTTAATTTTCAAAATTGAATGATAAAGAGTGTTTAATCTTCAAAATTGAACTATTCAAAAAAAAAACATTGAAAATTGCATCACTTTCTATTTTACGCATTGAATATTCTGAAAACTTCAACATCTTTTAAAAATGTGAACATTTTCAGTCAATGAATCTTCAATTGGAAATCATAAAAATTGATGAATTTTAAATTGCAAATCTGTATAATTGAATACATTTCAATTTCACATCTTCAAAATTAAACTATTCCAAAGAAAACATTCCTCTTTACATCATATAAAACTATAAACATTTCAAATGAATGAGTCTTCAATTCTAAATCTTGAAAATTGAATAATTTTCAACTTTATATCTTAAAAGTTGAGGTATTTCAGTATAAATTAACATTTAAACTCACCTTCTTTTAAACTGTAAACATTTTAAATTATGAATCTTTAACTTTGAATCGTAAAAACTGAGGAATTTTATACTACAAAATTATAAAATTAAATGAATTTCAATTTTAATTCTTCAAAACTGAACTATTAAAAAAAACATTCAGAATTGCATCGTCTTCTATTTTATAAATTAAATATTGAAGAGTCTTCAGTTGCAAATGTTTAGATTTGAAAAATTTTCCATTGTAAATCTTCAAAATTGAACTGCACATTTCAATAGCATGTTCAAAATTATATCATTTGAAACAGTGAACATTCAAAATTAACGAATCTTTAATTGTAAATCGTAAGAATTGAAGAATTTTTATTTGGAAATATATAAAATTGAATAAATTTCAATTTTAAATCTTCAAAATTGAATAATGAAAAATTTTCAAAATTGAACTATTAAAAAAAAACATTCAAGATTTAATCATTTTCTATTTTACACATTAAATATTTAAAAATCTCCAGCAACTTTCGGAAATGATTAATGAATCTCCAATTGTAGATCACAAGAATTTGATGAATTTTAAATTGCAAAGCTATAAAATTGAAGAAATTTTAATTTCACATCTTCAGAATTCAACTATTCCAAAGAAAGCATTCTACATTACCTCATTCAAAACTATAAACATTTCAAATTAATGAATTTTTGATTGTAAATCTTCAACATTGTACTATTTTAAATAAAAAAAAACATTCAGAACTGCATCATTGTTTATTATATACGTTAAATGTTAAAGAGTCCTCAATTGCAAATATTCAAAATTGAAGAATTTTGCATTGTAAATATTTATAAGGGAATTATACATTCCAAAATAACATTCAAAATTACATCATTTTGAAACGTTCACATGTCAAATTAATGAATTTTCAATTCAAAATCATGAAAATTGATAAATTCTGATTTATAAATCTATAAAATTGAATGAATTTCAATCTCAAATCTCTAAAATTGAACAATTCTCCATTTCACATCTTCAGAAATAAATAATTTTCAGTTTTGAATCTTTAAAATGAAACTAATCACACAAAAAACAACATTCGAAATTGAACCATTTTCTATTTCACACATTGAATATTGAAGGGTCTTCAATTGCAAATATTCAGAAATGAGAAATTTTACCGTGTAAATCTTCAAAATTGATCTACATATTCCAGAGAAACTTTCAAACTTACACAATTTCAAAACGTTAACATTTCAAAGTAATGAATTTTCAGTTTCGAATCTGGAAAATTGAAGAATTTCAAACTCGAAGTCTCTTGAAATCCATTGAAGTCTCTCAAAATTTCTGACAATACCGTAAAATCGTTTAAAATTTCAGGAATCCTATGAATGTCCTCTAAAATGTAAGGAAATTATTCAAAATCTCTTGAAATTCTTCGAAGATTCTTGCAATTCTTGGAAATTCCTTGAAATACACTAAAACTCCTTGAAATCCTCTAACATCCCTTAAAGTCCCCTAAAATTCTTTGATATCTTTAGATAACGCTTGAAATTCTTTTAAGGGTTCCCAAATTGTTCGCAAATTTGAAAATATAAATAGCAAATTATCATCGGAAGACATTCTTAGTAGATTTCATGGATGAAAATTGAGCCTATTTGTTGAAAAATAACTAAACTATAAATTTATCTAAGAAAATTGTTTAACTAATCAATAATTCTTGTCAATTTGTCAAGTATCATGGCAGAGAGTCATGGCAAAGACACTCTTAATCGATTTCATGAACAAAAATTGAACTTATTCGTTGAAAATAGCCAAGCTCTGAATTTGTTTGAGAACATTATTCAAATAATTATTGATTCTTGTTAATTTGCAAAGTTTCATGCTTTTATTACGAGATTCAAGGTTTTTCTTCTAATGTTCAGATTGAAAAAACTTTTTCAAAAATCTGTTCGGCGAAATTGATGCGGAATTTTATTAACTTTTATTCTAAAAACAACCGTTCAAATCAGATAAAAATTTCGATTAAGATCGAAATGAAATATACTTGCTTATGAACAATTTCGTACTCCAAAATTAGAACGCAAGAAAGCTTAAAAAATAGAAACAAGTACAAAAAATAAAAAAATAAAAATAGAGATACTAAGCACGAGATTTGTTCCAGTTCTGCAGGGTTGCCTATGAATTTCATTAAGACTTCTTCTAATTGGGGCATGAATGTTCACTTTAATTTTTCGAAAGATATACGTTGTTTAAATATTGTTCGAAGAGAGCTTAGAAAATAACAATTTTTAGAAATGTGTCATTACTTGGTTTATTACCTTTTTCTATTTGAAAAATGAAATAATCTGAATGGATTGGGTCTAAGCCAGCTTAGAAGATAAGAATTGTCTTCTGAAAATCAATTTCTTCACATACGTTTCCATCGCCCTGCTGTGAAGCATCAAAAAAAATAATGATTTTAATTTTTTTCAAGCTGATTTTCTTACAAACTGGTTATGAAATTCAGTTATCTTCACTCTCATGGTCAATCTCAAATCTGAAAGAACAATTGAATTTCTTCCAGTGTTCCTATTGCTCAAAACGAATCAACCGTGGTTCGATTCTGATCCACTAAGTTTTGGCACCCATTTTATGTTCTAAATTTCCTGGGAAGGTAAATTGAACTCACCTTGAAAGTGCATTGATAATGAAGGTCGTATCGACAGCACTGTGTAGCTTCCTCTCTCACCTCTAATGATAAATTTATGCAAGGTACACTATATCAGCGTAGATGCAATTAGTTCATTATGTAACCCAATCAAGCCAAGACGTTTAGTCGATACACTATGATGATTGAGGGAAGCGATGGCAATACCACGATGCAAACACGAGGGCACTGTTTGATTACACTTGGTTGATTTTGGGTCGAATCGAATTCGGGTTCATCGATCCCACTTCCTATTCACTTTAACCCACACTATTCACTTTATCACACACTATTTAGGTCGTGATAACAAAAAAGCTCTTTTCTTCAAAGTTCAGACAAGCACTAATCCGGGAGAACTTATCCCAAAAACCTTATAAAAGGTTTCACAACTCTTATCCGGATGGACGAACTGAATTCAATTTTATCTCCAAGTGCTCGCATTAACGTCAAGAGTCGCGGGAACTTTTCATCAAAAAGATCGATCCGCTTCTGCAAATTTCGCCTCTCTTTGCTTTCACAATTCTCCAACTCCCGCTGACTAAGATGTTCAGCAATTAGTAAAATGGTTTAATCTCGAGGATTTTAAAAAAACTTTAATGAGAAATCAGTAATCAGTGGATATGTATTTTGTAACTGGACAAGTGATCTTCGACCGTGGTCTTTGAGACCATCTGGCATCATCAGGGGTCACACAACAACTGAATATTCACTCGTCATCTTGTAGAGTTAAATTCCTTGATCTTTCAAACCATCTGGCATTATCAGTTGGAATATAACAACCTCTGATTATTCACTTGACACTTTAGAGAGTTAAATTCTTTGGTTTTTTGAACCATCTGTCATCACAAATGGTCATATAAAAAACTCTGATTTTTCATTTTACACCTTTTAGAGTCAAGTTCCTTGGTCTTTTAAACCATGTGGCATCATCGATGGGAATATAACAGCCTCTGATTATTCGCTTGAAAACTTAGGGTGTTAAATTCCTTGGGTTTTCAAACTATTTGGCATCATCAATTGTTATATGACAATCTCCGATTTTTCATTAAGCACCTTTCAAAGTTGAAATCCTTAGTTGTTCAAACAATCTGGCATCACCAATGGTCATATGATAACTAAATTTTCACTTGACATCCTTCAGAGTCAAATTTCTTGGTATTTCGAAACATCTAGCATCATCAATGATCATATAACAACCTCGAACTTCTCAGTTGTCACCTTTTAGAGTTAAATTCCTTGATTTTTCAAACCATCTAGCACCATTAATAGCTGTATAACAGCCTCTGATTTTTCACTTGAAACCTTTCTGAGTCGAATTCTTTGGTCTTTTGAACCATGTGGCATCTTTAATAGCCATATAGAAACCTCTGAATTCCACTTAACACCTTTCAGAGTCAAATTCTTTGGTTTTTCCAGCCATCTAGCATCATCGATGGCCATATACGAACCTTCGATTTTTCACTTGACACTTTTCAGAGTTGAATTCCTGGCGAACCACATTGACCATGACCATGTATTTTGCAACTGGAAAAGTGATCTTTGTTCTTGGTCTTTCAAACCATCTCGCATCATCAATGGCCACATAACAAACTCTGAATTTTCACTTGGCACCTTTCATAGTCAAATTACTAGTGAACCACATTGATCACGACCATCTATTTTGCAACTGGAAAAGTGATCTTTGATCTTGATCTTTCAAACCATTTTGCATCATCAACAGCCACATAACAACATCTTATTATTCACTTAACACCTTTCAGACTCAGTTTCCTGTTGCACCATATTAACCAGAAAAGTGATCACCCTAAACACTAGGATTACCCGGCAGCCTCAAAACCGCAGAAGCTGAACCCGAACACATGTGTACTCACGAAAGTGGGCCGCCTCTCTGAATCGTGAAATATCCAAGGATGTTGACACACTAACAGAAGAAGTTTTCACACCTTACCTGAATCGGTTCACTTTTTCGAGGACGAAAAACTGGGAAGGAATCACGCCTCTTTCGTGAAAAAAACGGCGAGGAAAGAGACACTGACACCCGCTGCCTGCGGATCGGCCCGGTGACTGAGTCGGTTTTTGGACGAGGGGTGTGAAGCAGGCAGGGGTGGGATGGTGGGATAACAAAACCCAGGGTGGGAGTAACGCAAAAGGGGAAGCTGAAGATACACCCCGTGCGAGGCGCATGTGCGCCAAGGGGTGCTTTTATACCCCACCGGTCTCTCTACTCCCTCGCAGCCGCGAAACTTTGGCCCGGACTCGTAACACGCTGCGCTCCTTTATCCAGACTGCCGAGTAGTCTATGCCACCAAAGCAACCTCTTGTAAATCGCAATCGTTTTCAGGTGGTACACGTTCGACTTACTGGGAAAATGTATTGATTCAAGTGTTTTTGACATTTTGGGGTTTAGATTTCTCTGATTGTTAAACACGCACCTCACAGAATGGTCCCTAAAGTCTCCTCTTTTAAAGATTTGGCCCCTATATAGGGGGGCGGCACCGAATGTGGCGCGTTCGTCTTTTAAAAAATTGACGAATTCTGAAAGAGCTGAAGACACCTTATTGAATCTGTTTATCTATTGAGTAAAAGCCGGAGAAAAAATTATATCATTTAAAGTCATTGTTTCATGTTTGTCCTAGAAAGTTTAGTCAAGTCATTTTTTGACGTTTCGCAGTTATGATTAAAGCGGGGCAAAAGCAATGAAAAATGAAGTATGTTGCAATAAACGTCACACTAAATCTGGAGGTATCAATTTCATCTGCAAGAGAATGATACAAGAATGTGACATTCTTTTGTTGAAATTGAAAATTTTTTAAATTTCGCGTAAAATGCACGGGACCCTAATGTGGCGAACGATACTTAAATTTGTGTACAGTTACAGAAATCCATACTTGAATGATAATACATTTTTTCCAATATCAAAATACTCCTTCACGAAATATTTTTTTGACAGTGTTATATTATTTGACATTCGTAATCATGTTCTTAATCTCCCTTCGCCGGTTTTTCAGGTAAGGTACGTAACCTATTTGGAAGAAACGTTATGAAAAGCTTTTGAACTTACATGCTATCAATTAAACCTTTAAAATCTTTTTTCGACTACCTAATTCTACTGAAATTTTTTGTTCAACTATTGAATAACCCCATTTGATTTGCTTTTACAAGACGAATAATCACTGTGCCATATCAGGAAACATGTCAGGTAACTTGATGTAGGTAAACTTTTTAGGGAAACCTAAAGTTAAGGTTTTTAGTTAATTTCAGTATAATGTTTGCTCTATATAGAGTGAACCTAAGATATCGAACTACATGCTTTATATTTTGCTACAACAAAATCGTTTATATTATCCTTTAAATTGAGAAATATATATTGGAGAGCAACATTAGGAGCCTCTCCCCTAGTACCCAATTTCCAGTCGACAATCTAAATAAAAAATTTTTCTATGCACCTGAATCTATGCGCCTGAATGTTGCACTCTTTCGGTGTCATTGATAACTTATAATATACCTTTTTTTAGTATTCCTCAGGGCCCATGAATGTCTCTTGAACCTAACAAAAATAGTTCACTTTAATTTTCCCGGAAGTCTTAAGGTTTTTCTAGTGAAATGGATTGGATTCTTGTTCTGCTGAATAAAAGTATAATTTTCATCTTGATGAAAAGGTCACAAAATGACTGTAAGTTTTAAAATAAACGCGAAAATCACGTTGAAAATCACTGAATTGCATTATTCAGCATAATTCGATAATTTCAAATTGAAAGTATGCAGAACTGAATAATATCAGATTCAATGTTTCAAAATTGTACAATGTCAAATCGAAACCTTTTGAACTTTTTGAATTGGGAATTTAAAAAATATGAGGGTTATTGCCGAAATATTTATCATTTCAGACAATGGGATTTTTGAAAACATAAAAATTCTCAAATCGCCTAAAATATTTATTTTTGAATAAAGGGTAACTTAAGAGAATATGAAAATATAAAACTAAGAGTTCAAGGAATGTATTTGTGATAGACATGAATTTTACACGTCGCTGAAGGTCACGTGACATGACATGCAACTGTGATAAAACAAAAAATTTCGAAAATCTTTTAAAAATATATGCAAAACAGACAAAAATATTTGAAAATATGAAAAAATAGCCATTTTTACGATTTATTTGATTTTGACTAAAGAGTTTTAAAATACAGGTATACTCTCATTTAATAATATGATAAATGAATATGTAATGTTACTGGACACTTTATAAAAAACATTTCACAAAAATAATTATCATTATTTACTGTTATTTTGAATCAACGCTGATAAATTAATTCTCAATTATACTAAAATCTTTAGAAGTATGAAATTAACAATATAAATTCGCATTAAAAATATTTTAAATAATTATTTTCGAGTTTTATCCTAAAATAGCAATGCAGCGTGACCTGACAAAAAACTTGGGGGACAGACTTTGGAGTTATTTTTGAAATCGTCAACTCTGAAATGTTAAACGCTACATTCGAATTTGGCTTTTTCAACTCAATACAAATGATATCTGTGAATATCAAATATTCAAAAAATATTTTTAGAAAAAAATCATTATTTGAAGAAATAGTGGAAAATGACTATGTACTACATACTTTCTTAGTTTTGTTCTTGGCGAATTACTGCTTTACGTACAGAAAAATGATTTTTGATAAAAACAAAATTAATGTTTTTTTCGAAAATCACTAATCTAAATGGGAAAATTTGAAGAGAATAATGTTGTTTGGTTAAAAACATCATAAAAAAATTCTTTTTTGCTCTTTATTATTTGGCACCGCAACAACTGACCCTTAATTATTATACGAACATTTTCTTACGAAAATTATCAGCGTAAGAAATACAAATATTTGCAAGATAGATTCAAAAGAACAATCAGTGTAAAATAATGAATGTGATCAAGAGAGCGACGGACATGTTATATGAATTATTATGTGATTAAGGGTTAGCTGGTTCCGTGACAAATATCGAAAGAATGCAAAATACTTTTTTTGTACAACTTATTACCAAACAAAAATTTACTCTTCAATATTTCCTCTTCTGGCCTAAATTCTGATTCTTTTTAATAATAATTTTGTCAGTATGAAGTTTAGTGGTCTACCAGTAACGAAACTTCCGAAATATGCAGTACATATTACCATCAATCACTCTAAAAAAAATTAAAATTTTAGAAACTGGAGTTTTTGAGAAGATCCAGTTTTCAGTATTTTAGTAAAAGTGCCGTCATTTTGTCATTTATCATTTTTCTTGGATCAATCGAAAGAACGAGAGTTTCCACGTTCGGGAAAAGAAATCCAAAATAGCTATGTTTGTTCGGAAAATACATTTTGAAAAAGAATTCTGTGACTTTTTGAGATTTCTCCGGTAATCTTCAAATCATTGAAAGAAACCTTCATCAAGTTTTTTTAATTAACCGGCGAAATAAGCGTGCCTTTATTTTCACTCTAGAATAATATATCCAAAAACCAAATCATTTTGACACTATGATCCAGAATTTAATTTAAATTTCGCATGATTTTGAATCGGAATTGGTCAAGATTTCATGTTCGAAACACGAATCTGAAACTTCGAAATCCATATCTTGATTAGTTATCAAGATAACAATTCTCTTACACTGAATTAATCGAATCTAAAGAACTTAAAACAAATGCTTGATTTTCGTTTTTTCAGGTTACTCAAAAGGGGGAGGGGTTGTAAAAAAACGATGATTAATTCTTTGGAGGGAAGGGATACTTGAAAAGAGAAAGGATTTGCTTTTTACCGACAAAGAAATCCTATTGGAATGCGCATCAAAAATGCGTATTAATCTAAAAAAATCAATAATTGAGCGGTTGAGTGGAATAACGGTGCACTTGCGTTTTTAGAAGTCACTTGTTTTTCATTCGTTTTGTACATAACTTCATGAGAAACAAATGAAAAGTAAGTGACTGCTAAAAATGCAAGAACACCCTTATTGCACCAAACCGGTCAATTGTTATATAAAATAACGACTGGACTATTACGTGATACACGTGTTCAAAGTACTAGAATTTTATTTTTCCATTAGACTACTTTTGTCATTGTTCTATTGATTCCAGTAGACCACTATCCATGTCAATATTCATCTATACCTTCTGTGATATTACTATTTTATGAATTTGAATTTTGGTCCTTCGAGCCGGTCTTGATCGGGGGACTATAATATGGACTGGAATGAGTAGAAAATCGATCCAGTATATTGTCTTATTCAATCGAATAATTCACGAGCTCCGTCAAATATATCATCGTTCCTTTGTATCTAGGTCGCATTTTTTTAAAAAATATAGACGATTATTAAATTGGAAGAGCTGATCAGGAATTTGGAAGTGAAACTATCGGAATGGTCAGAAATTCGAAGATCCCAACTTTTTCAGATAAATGCTTGTACGAGGTGTAGCTATCAAATAACCGGACTAATTCTCTTGCTGCCTGCTTAGAGCCTCGGCAATAATAAGCAGGGTTTCATATTGATCAATGCCCCCCCCCCTTCCCACCAAATTTCAAGGTTGTACGACTCTCAGTGAGACAGTTACCTTTGTTCAAAGTTGACCGTCTACCTGAGCTCCGCCAGCATCATGTTGAGTGAGAAAGTAGAACATTGAAAATCGATGGAATATAGAAAAAGTAAGTAAAATTATTCAAACAAGTCGATGCCTCAGCATCCATTTATATAGTGAAATAAGAGCTCTTCATATCAAATCTCATGAGAGTTTCATGTATAATGAAATCTTAATGTATGTAGTTTCATTTATAGTTCAAGCAGTTCACTTAAATTTTGCTCTGTTTGTTACAAAAGCATGAAATTTGGTGTGTAGGGTCCTTTTGGCATCAGAAAACCTTTAAGGCCAGGCGCCAAAAATTGTTTCAAAATTCTTTGTCTCAACAAAAATTGTTTTGTGAATTTTCTGGTGCTAAAAGGACCCCACATACAAAATTTTATGCTTTTGCAACAATTAGATAACAATTTCCAATACCTTTAGCTTACCGCTTGGGTTATTAATCTTATTCGAATAGTTGTATAATCTTATCAAATATTATTTGTTTTCAAAGTATATTCTCGAGATTTGAGGAGCCAAATGTCTTTCAATTTCAAATCGTTTGAGCGAAACATGTAGATTTTGAAACATTCCATAGCAGTCAGGTCAATGCTGGATATCAGCCTTCAATCAATTCTACTAGCTGTGTTTAAGTGCTTCACCCCTCTGAGCCAAAACTAGTTATAGATTCAAAATCAATACAGCTGCAATCAGTATATTCCTTGTATTCAAGAACATTCAATTTTTATCAACCTCTTATTTGATTTTTAAATCAAATGTTCAATTGATCTGATTTTGTTATTTATTAAAACTTAAAAATGACTCTAAACTTCAATTAGAAGAGTTACTTTCAACTACCTTTCTCGCAAGACTCACTTCTGTGAAAAATTAAAATGAACGTTCTGAATGAAACAAGGGACAGAATAATATTTACGAAGTCCGCTTTGAACAGTAGCGAGAAAGAAGAAGCAAAGCTAAAAAAATTATTGACAGGAGCTACGGTTCTCGGAGAAGAAAAAAATAGTCCTCTGGGGTCAGTCTCCCCTCTCACCTGTCATGGAATCACATTAAATTTATCATCCTCAAAGGTCTCGTAATATATGAGAAAGGACTTCCTACTTCTAAGATACGGAAATTCACCCTATCCAACATTTTTATTACACTGGTCAACAAAAATGACCTATATTTTAATTCATTTTAGACTTTATTCCGATTTTTTGATGTTATGTATTAACTTTCATATCAGAGGAGTGTCAATAAGTAGGATTCCACTCAACCCGAACTCATTACAATTTCGCGATTGTGTAAAAACGTGAGGAGAACAAGTTGTAAAAAATTTACCCTGGACCGGGTTTGAACCGGCAACCTTCTCATTTCTGGTTAGACACGCTACCAATTGCGCCTCCACGGTACATAAGTGAAACTTTTGGAACTTGTATTTGCATGAGGGCCATCCATAATTTACGTTACCAATTTGAGGGAGGGGGGATTGCGCCAAAAACTGCAGTTAGTAACATGGGGTGAGGGGTTTAGTGGAAGTAACGTTACGAACTCAGATAACGTTTAGTATTTTTTCTGATGATAAATTGTAATGAAGTTTGCGAAGTTTGAAAAAGATGGCCCCGCAATAGTGTAATTAAAAAATAACTTAATAATTTCCAAAATCACTTTCATATTTCAGACTTCACACTCTTCCCCCTATTCCCATCTTTTCATCTCTTGCAAAGAATTCTTCTTCTTACCCTTGTTTTCAAGATTTTTCCCCTTTTTCCCCATTTTCTCGCCCTCTTTGCTTAAACACGAGCTGAATTAATAAAATCTAATGATAAAAATTCAACCATTTTTGCTTTGAAGTTAATTTTCAATGGCTGAAATGCTTTACTACTATATTTTTGATTCGGATTTCATCTCGTTTGGTTAAAAATTCTACTGTTTTGTTGACAGTTGAACTAGTTTGTTGAAAATTCATTTTCTGGTTGAAAATTCACCTCTTTGTTTGAGTTTAACGATCGTGTTCAAAATTCGTTTCATTTGTGGTTGAAAATGAATTTTTTCAATCGGAATAATAATTATTTTATTTTTGGCTCAAAACTTAACTTTCTCAGTGAACGATTGAATTATCTGGTTGAAAATATATCCTTTTTAATTGAAAATTCAACTATTTCGTTGAAAATTCATGTATTCTAATGATTATTTGTCTTTCTTGGTAGAACATTAATCTTCTTGGGTGAAAAATCATCTTTTCAGTTGAAAATCTGAGTATTTGGTAGGATGTTGAAAATTAATTTTTTTCAACTGAAAGTGTAACTATTCCTTTTTAATTGAAAATTTATATTTTTAATTGAAAATTGATTTCTTCTAGTGGAGAATTCATGTATTATGTGGATAATTCGTTTCCTTTGGTAGGAAGTTGATCTTCTAGGTTGAAAATTTATCCTTGCTGGTTGAAAATACAACTCCATGGTTGAGGATTCAACTAGTTTGTTGAAAATTCGTCTTTTTTTGCTGAATTCATCTATTTCTTATTTGAATTTAAAACCTTCTTTGGTTGGAAAGTCAATTATTACATGTTTCGTGGAGAATTATTCTTTTTTTTAAAATCATCTACTTATTTTAAAGTTGAACTACTTTCTAAAAAATTCATTTTTTGTTGGAGATTCAGTTTAATTGAAAATTCAACTATTTGGTTGTCAATTGACTTTTTCTCGAAAACTCATATTTTTGGTAGAAAATTTAATTGTTTTCGTAGAAAAAATCAATTATTCGGTTGAAAATTGAAGCATTTGTTTGAAAATTCAACTATTTGATCAAAAATTGAATTTTTTGTTGATATATCATATTTTCGGGTACGAATATTAAACTGCTTTACAGATCATTCACGTTTCTGGCTTCAAATTTCAACAGTTTCGGTAAAAATTCGCCTTTTTTGGTAGAACATTAGTCCTTTTGGTAGAGAATTCATATTTTCTGTAGGAAATTCAAATACTTGGTTGAGATTTAAACTACATTTTCAAAAATTGATTCTTTTTTAATATTCACCTCTTTGGTTGGAGATTAAACTATTTCGTCCAAAAATTCGTTTTTCTTGGTTGAACTCAACTGGTTGGAACTCCTTTTTTTTGTTCAAAATTAATGTTTTAAAATGAAAATTTAAAAGTTCCGTTTTTGGTGTAAAACTTACCTTTTTTACTTGAAAATTCAACTATTTGGTTGAAAATTCATCTTTCTTGATTGTAAATTAACTTTCTTGTTGTTAATTAATCTATTCCGCTCCAGAAACCAACTGATTTCTAAAAAATTCCACCTTTTAGCTTGAAAACTTAATTCTTTTGTAGAAAATTCGTCTTTTTAGGGAGAAAATTGATCTTCTTTTCTGAAAATGTATCTATTTTGTTAAGGATTAAACTATTCTGTTGAACATTCGTCTTCTTTCGTTGAATTCAACTATTTCGAAATTTATATGAAAAGACTATGTAAGATAGTATTGCCTTTCTTTGTCTTACGTCTGAGAAAAACAAGCGAATGTGGAAAATCAAAATACACTTCGACGACTTTGAGACCATTGAAAAGTTTTATTAATTAAATTTTAGAATGAAACTTAGTGTCACGTTTCCGAACCAGTCTGGTATCATCACTAGACCTATAATATGAATGAATTCGATCAGTTGATACAGAAATACAATGAATATAAACATACGAATAAATGTCTAAAGC
Source organism: Melikaiella ostensackeni (assembly GCA_032362435.1). Lineage (NCBI taxonomy): Eukaryota > Metazoa > Arthropoda > Insecta > Hymenoptera > Cynipidae > Melikaiella > Melikaiella ostensackeni. The sequence continues at coordinate 8,099,519 of JAUMHM010000005.1, forward strand.
TTACCTTCTTAATTAAAATTTAGAAAACTCAGTAGAGAATTAATTGGTGCATAGAAAACCAAGTTGAGAAAAGCTAACGTGAGTGCTCATATTTATGTTAAGAGTTCATAAAAAAATAGTTCTGTGAAAAGGTGAACAATGTTTAATGATAATTCAGAAAAAATTTATTTTCAGGTTAGAAAATTGACAAAGAGATTGAAAATAGCAGTGCCTTAGTTATGCAAGGAAAATGGTGTAAAACGACTATTGTACAGACACTGGAAAAGTTGTATGGTGATGTGAAAAAATGTTAAAATGGAATGGAGAGTGGTGTCCCCTTCCATCTTAATGTATGAGTATTGACATGGAAATTTTCGGAAAAGTCTGCCGTTAGGGTTAATCATACGAGGTGTGGCTATCAAATAACTAGACTGATTTTTTTGCTGCTTACTTGGGGCCTCGACAACAATAAGCAAGGTCTGATCATGATTTATGTTCTTCTTCCCCTTCCCTCCAAATTTCAAGGTTGTACGACCCTCAGTATGGAGGTAACTTTTGTTCAAAGTTGACCGTCTACCTGAGCTCCACCGGAATTATGTTGACTGTGAAAGCAGAACAGCGCGTCAATGTGAAGTTTCTTGTGAATTTGGAAAATCCACTATAAAAACGTATAATTTGTTAGAGAAAGTTTATGGTGATGAGTGTCTATCTCGTACTCAAGATTTCGATTGGCTTAAAAAAATTAAGAAGCATTCGAGAAATTGCTGACTTAGTGAAAGTCGATAAGAAAACTGTTAGACAAATTGTAAATGAAAATTCACACATGAAATAAGTTTGTGCTAAAATGATGCCGAAATTGCTTACTCCTGAGAAAAATGATACGCGAAGCAACGTTTTTGCTGACAGTCTGGAGAACATCGAAAATGATCGAAAGTTTTTGAAAAATGTGATAACTTGTGACGAATCATGGTTTCTTAATACAACCCTGAAACTAAGCGCCAATCCATGCATTGAGAGAGTCCCAATTCACCGAGACGAAAGAAAGCACGGATGAGCAATTCGAAATTCAAAGCATTGATGGTACATAGTTTTTCTTGATATTCGAGGAATTATTCATATTGAATGGGTACCTGCAGGTCAGACTGTTAACTAAGTATACTATGAAGAGGTTTTGACAACTATTTTTGAACGCGTAAGAAGAAAAAGACCTGAAATGTGGGAGGACGGCTCGTGGATTCTTCACCGGGACAAAGCGCCAGTACACAAGGCACGGTCTGTCTAGAGGTTTTCGGCGAAGAAAAAGATTCCCGCATTGATGCACTCACCGAACTCACTTGACCTAGTCCCATGTGATTTCTTGCTGCTGCCGAAGATCAAGTCTGATCAAAAAGGAACCAGATTCGAGTCGGTGTGTGCTATGAAGGAAAAAGTGGTGCGGCTCATGAAAGACCTCGCAGAAAAGGATCTGCGACATTGCTTTAAACAATGGAAGATTTGTATGGAGCGGTGATGAGATTGGAAAGGGGACTAAATTAAAAAGGATAATATCTCCATCATATAATTTGGTGAATAAAAATGGTTAGAATATCAGTCCGGTTATTTAATAGCGTGGGGTTACAATATAAAGTTATACTCATTCCAATGAATTACGTCAAATAATAAGGTATTATGATAAATAAAACGATCAATGCTGATGAGACTCAGTCAGGAATGTAGCACAAGTACTCTAGTATCATATTATAAAAGCCATTGAAAAAATCTATGTCGGTATTCTTGTTCATACTTCCACTTCCTTCTCTTTTTATGGAAAACCATTTCTGCAAAACAACGTCTGTAATAGTTCGGTTCAGTGTGCGAAACTGTAACTTGATCCCATTTTATGAAAACAGAATCACTGTTATGAAATTGGACTGAGTTTTTACTGATAACTCTATAATATTCTTCTGCTAGTTTAATGTTATTTTCGTGTTCGTAAATGTTATACAGAGAGGACGTTTGGCTTCATCGACAAAAGTCATTCCACAGGAACACGTGATTCTATAGATTACATTTCATTGTCAAAAGTATCTAGTTTGCCTTTACCTAGTTTTATGAATTTATCCAGTTTGTTAATAATTCTAAAAACATTCTTAATTTCCTAATCACTTAGGAGCCTCTCGATGTTGTAAGAAATGGAGCCAAGAAACGGGATGGAGACGATTTCGTTCTTTACAATCATTACGCTAGCATTACTATTGGCCACATCATTTCCATCAAGTTGGTTCCTTTTAGATTTCGACTTTTTTAGCCTTTTTTCGATTTGTTCTTCAATCGAATGAGTGTGGCATTTGTTATAATCAATATATTTTCTAAATAAATCTAGATTGCTAGCGTAAAATGAAGGATCAGGTAAAAGAATGACAGCATCGACTAGATTTTCAATGATTCCTATTTTGTGTTGCCTCGGATTGTTGGATAAAAAATTTGAAAATCTTCCGAAGTACATTTCTTTCCTCAACAATTAGTAATGATAAGGTTGCCGTCATCTCTGATAACTTCAATATTTAAGAAACTGACAGAATTGTTTGTTTCGATTTCGAAAGTGAACTGTAATCTTTGCTGGTAGGAATTGAAAAGGGATACTATTGAATCTAACTTGTCTATGGTAAAGTGAGAAGAGTATCGTCAACATAACGAACATAGATGAGAACATTAAATTGGCATTCTCGTAAGACTTGTGGCTTGAGATCTTACATAACTATCTCTGACAAAATTGCTGATACAGGAGAGCACATCAGGGTACCAAAAGCTTGTCTGTGAAATTGATTTTCAAATTTAAAAAATGCGGAATCCATTAAAAATGTAATGCCTTTCTTAAACGCTTCTGAAGGAATTTTGGGGTTTTGACTTATATATTGCCATCTATCTTAGATGTCTTTGGTATATTTGGTATTAGGTATTTTAAAAGTCGTGATTTTATCTTTGTATGATAATGAGTTTTTAACGTTATATTTATAAACCGGTAAAGAGACAGAAATTATCAGGAATTCTATGTACTCGTATGTTGTATTCTACGTTTTCAATCATTTAAAAAATGTGTTGTTGTTTCATAGTAACTTATAATATCGGAGACAGGTTCTAGAATATCAATATTAGAGACGTCAAGAAGCCAAGGATCATTGAAAGTATGAGTGGAGTTATGATTAGTTTCAATCTTGTGTTTGTTAAAAATTATCGTTTCAGAACCTTGTTCAGATTTTAAAGTTTCAATTATCTTACACAATCTCCTATCGTAAGTATTATGTTTCAAATTCAAATTACTTTGAGATTCGGCTATTTTTTTCAACATGAAAGCAGGAAGCAACAGTGTTAATTTAGTTCTTACTTTCACCGAAATACGAGTTGAAAAATGTAAGTGGTTATGAATATGCCTAATCTCCAATTGTATCAGTTGTTTTTGTAATCGTTCTGTTATAACTGTTAACTTATTTCTACAGGACTTGCTGTGTAGGTGTGTTGACCCGATTTATCATGAACTATTGTTCAAGTTGTTGCGTGGTTTTAAATTCTGGTATCTGCATTTCATTAAGAAAGCTTTTCTTGCTATGGCTCCTCTCATATAACTATTAATGTTGATCCAATCTTTAACAGTTGTGAAGGCTTTATGCCCATATTTTAGATGAATCCTCTTTAAAAGTATTATGAAGAGGTATGCAATATTGGTCGATGCCGAAATTACTTTTTTTTTGCTGAAAAATAATTTTTGAAAGTGAAAATCTAACTATTTCGTTGAAAATTCATCTTTGTGAATCAAAAATTCAGCTTTTTGGTAAAAAATTCAACTATTTTGTTGGAAGTTTAATTATTTTGTTGAAAATCCAAGTTTCTTTGAAACTCATCATTTTTGGTTGAAATTTAAACTGTTTTGGTTGAAAATTAACATTCTTGTTGAAAATTGAGCTATTTTGTTGAAGTAATCTTTTTTGGTTGATATTTAGACTGTTTTGTTGAAAATTTGTCTTTTTGGGTTGAAAATTAATATTTTATGGTGAAAAAGTCGTCTTTCTTGGTTGAAAATTAATTTTTCTGTTGAAAATTCAACAGTCTACTGAAAAATTCGTCTTTTTGGCTTGAAAATTAAAGTTTTCGATTCAATATGAACCTTTCTGTTAAAATTTTAGCTATTTTGTTGGAAGTTTAACTATTTCGTCAGTCATTTTTTCTGGTCGGAAATTAAACTGTTTTGTTGAAAATTGGTCCATTTGGATTGAAAATTTATATTTTATGGTGAAAGAGACATCTTTCTTGGTTGTAAACTATTTTTTCGTTGAAAATTCAACAATCTACTGAAAAATTCGTCTTTCTGGCTTGAAAATTAAACTATTTGGTTGAAAATACACCTTTCTGTTAAATGTTCAACTATTTTGTTGAAGGTTCAATTATTTTGTTGAAAATTCGACTATCTTGTTGAAGTCATCTCTTTTGGGGGAAAGTTCAACTGTTTTGTTGAAAGTTGGTTTTTTTGGATTGAAAATTGATCTTTTATGGTAGGAAAATCATCTCTCTTGGTTGGAAATTCCTCTTTCTTGGATCGAAAATTCAACTATTTTGTTGAAAATTTGTCTCTGTTGCTTGAAAGTTTCACTATTTGGTTGCTAATGCAACTGGTTGGTTAGAAATTATTATTTTTTTCTTGAAAACTCGTATTTTTGGCTTGATAATTTATTTCATTTGGTACAAAATGAATTTTTTTGGTTGGCTGGTTCTTAATTTTTATAATCGTTTGAATATTATTTGGAAGGGGTGTAGACTTGGAAATACCACTTTCATCCTCCTTACGAATAATGCCAAGGACAACTTTCACTTTTTTCCGAATATAAATTTTTTTAATGAAAATTTAGCTCCATTTTTGACTTGATTTCTTTTTTTCATCCTTTCCAGTCAGGTTTGCTGTAATCGCTACTTTCATTAGTAATAACACTAAGTTCTATAAAATTTAGACACAAAACTACTTCGTTATGGTCAGAACTCGACATTTTTAATGACTTTGGTTTCTTGAAATTCCTAATCTTCCTAGTTAGAAATAACACTAGGTCTGAATAAAGTTCCGAATAGCCCTTACCTCCGATTTGTTTGAAACTTCGTATACTCATATATTTTGACGCGCTGATTACGAAAATTACAGTGAAAACCGGTGCGAATTTGATTCTGATGGTAAAAACCATAAAAACCCCATAAAATCATTGTTTTTCACGTTCATCTCGAGAACTATTAAAAAATTCCAAAAAATAATTTCCACAAAAGTTATAGACCTAGTCAAAATACACATTTTATGTCGAACACAATTTTTTCGTATGTCCGACATTTTCGAGATATTTGATGATAAAGATGAAAATTTCATACCTAGCCCTGCCGAAAACGTAAGAATTCCTGTGACCAATCACTGCAGTTATATATTTTTTTACTTAATTTTATTTACGTCTCCCCACGAGACTTTAGTAAGGGATAGAGGTTTGACCAACATTATTTCTGTGGCTAGACAAAGGGGTGCCTTTTCGCCCCCACGAGAAGCTGAAAAGGAGAAGGGGTTTGACAAACATAATTTCTGTGGCCAGACAAAAAAAAAGAAAAACAAAAAAGGCTTTTCCGCATTGTAATTGATGTAACTGATGTTTTCCATGGTCCTCGCCATAAAAATAAAATTTGCGTCAAATTTCACTAGCATTTTCGGAAGCACCGCATCAGAGTACGTGCGTATGCGGAGTTTCAAATAAAAAAATGAAAGGTAAAAAAATACATACGTTTTCGGCAGGGGCTAGGGATGAAAATTTCATATTCATCATCAAATATTTCGAAAAATTTCACTCCTACAAAAAAATGGATGCAGCATAAGATATGTATTTTGACTAAGTCTACAATTTTTGTTGATATTTTTTTTTGAAATTTTCAATCGTTCTCGAGATAAACGTGAAAAACCATGATTTTTATGGGGTTTTCATAGTTTTCACCACGAAAAACAAATTTGCGCTATTTTCACTATGATTTTCGTAATCAGCGCGTCAAAATACATAAATATACGTAGTTTCAATAAAATCGAAGGTATGGGCTATTCGGAACTACACCCCTAGGTCTTCCTGTTTAAGGGAAGTGTGTTGAGTATTCTGGTGCAGTCATTTCGCTAGTATTGTTCGTATAAAATTTTCAGTGCATGATCCTAGCACTGATCTGATTTACCGATTGTCAATATAAAGTGCCATAGACCCTTTGAAAAAATTTAAATTAAAATCCTTTTTCGTAAAAAATTTCGTATATGTTCTGTCCAACAGTATTTGGGAGTGTTAACGAATGTTCTGAATCAAAGGATTTGGCTGGCCGTAATTGATTGGATTCATGTTAGCCGTGTGATAAATACGTCCTCGATCGTTCCACTTATCGAGGTTCTCCCGTAAACCAGGATTTATTCGGGATTCCCCAACAGAGACCTACGTGCTGTCAACGTCCGGGCTAACAATAGAAATTCGTCCTGCAGTGCCTTTCTCTGTCGGACGATTGTTCAGCAGTGTAGATGAGCGAGATAATCGTGATATAACCGTGAAACACCAAGCACATAATAGTGACAGGACTGAACGTTAATCGCGGTCGAGCGAATATAATACCCGGGCACTTCACTCATCGGCTTGTGCCCTTCGATCGATATGCGCTACGACGGTGTAATTGTAAACGCAAAAAAGAAAATGACACACTATAACCTCACAGTAAACCCCTGGATATCAAACCATTGCATATCATTCCGATTATCAGTTTCAGGTCAAAATGATCCACTCTGAGGATCCAAAATTAATTTGTACACAACTTCATTCATATCTATCGGGTGGCAGTTGTTACACTTTACAATCGTCGTATGAGCGACATAATACACTGGAACCTCCATTCAAGCAGCCTCCATTTACCGTCTTCGTAGAATTTCAGCTGGCTCACATTTTTTGATGAGGGGGTTTAAGGGGTCGAGAGAGAGGTCAAGTGGGGGCAACAGAGTCGAGCTGTTCCGTAGCTACAAAGTGGGTAGTACCCTAACCGGATAGTTCAGTCAGTTCGCTTCAGTTCGCTTTCAGTGTTTGGGTTATGCGTTACAAAAATGTCGAAGAAAAACAAGAGGAAGCGTTTAACGTATAAGAAGAAGAAATTGTTAAAAAGAAATGGTAATACGGTTTTGGATGCTGCTGTGTTAGAATGGTTTAAGCAAGTGAGAGGCAGATGTGATCCAATGTCCGGGCCGATCATTGAAGAGAAGGTTCTCATTTTAATCGAAAAGCTGAGCGGTCCTCAAACGCTTAAAGGTAGTGAACAGACAAACAAATGTTTTAATGTGTATCATCAAAATTTGTTCCTCATTCCAGCTGAATATTTAGTTTACCTTTGTCTCAGACAAATTGAATGCATACTATTCATCAATTAGCACAGGCTTTTTTAGGTTATGATTGAACTTTCGAACATTTTTCAAAGATAACGTTTATTATGACCAAACTGAAAATAATTAATTCACTATACTGTTAATAAAAAACTTAATTTATTTATTTATAATATTTGTCATTTATAAGTTATTACAATATCCATTATATATATATATATATATATATATGCATAAATATATACATATATATTATAATTTTTATAATTTATCATTCTGGTAAAGTATATTTTTTATTTACAGAATAACGATTTAATTATTTTGAATGTTGCTAAGAATCGATTAATTTTGGTCTAATGGATAAATTTGTAAGTTAAAAAGCCATTATTTGTAATAGACAAATAAATATATTTTTGAGCGTTTTGATGAGCGCGCGAAAAGCATCCAATCAGGCGCCATGCGTGGCGCATTCGCAGTACCGCACGGAGCCCGCGTTGGGAGCACTGGTTCATGCGGCCCTGACTACTTACATCATAGAAATTCTTGGGACGGAGTCACAGTCATCGGAGGACATACTCGAGACCGTTGCTAAATGAAGGTTTTAAAATTTCCTACGGCAACAAATTTTCTCGAAAATTTTGAATTTCAGGATGGGATGGGTTAAATTTTTAACCAGAGAGATGAATTTTTAACAAAGGAATTCAACCAAGGAAAAAAGAATTTCAAACGAAATAATTGAATTTTTTAACGAAATAATAAACTTCTTAACCAAGAAAGATGAAATTTTCATTCAGAAATATAATAATGGACTTTTTTACGAAGAAGAATTGTCTTTCATCCAAAACTTGTTGCATTTCCAATCAAAATGATGAATTTTCAACCAGAATGATGACTCTTCAATCAAAAAATGAATTTTCTACTAGAAAATATAAATTTTCAGCAAAATACATGAATTTTCAACCAAATAGTTGAGTTTTCAACTTAGAAAGGCAAATTTTACACTAAAATAGAATAGTTAAATTTTCAGTTAGAAAAATTAATTTGCAACAAAAAAAAACAAAATTTCAAAAAAATATTTAAATTTTCAACCGCGAAAATGAGTTTTGAGCGGAAAAGATTATTTTGCGACCAAAAACATTAATTTTCTACCAAAAAGACGAATTTTCAACACACTACATGAATTTTCAAGTAAACAGTTGAATTTACAACTACTAAAAAAGGTTGATTTTCAACCAAAAATAAAATAGATAAATTTTCGATCAAGATTAATTTTCTACCAAAAAAGATGAAATTTTAATGAAAAACATGAATTTTAACTAAAATGATGAATCTTCAAACAAAAAATGAATTTTATACCAAAAAAGACGTATTTTCAAATAAAGAAAGTAACTTCCAATTAAAAATGACGAATTTTGAACAGGGTACGTGAATTTTCAAGTAGAATTATGAATTTCCAGCCCAAGAAGGTAAATTCTCAACAAAAGCTGTAATTTTCAACAAAATAGTTGAATATTCAACCAAAACAAATTAATTTTCAATCAAATAGTTGCATTTTCAACGAAAAAAGGTAAACTTTCTACCAAAAGAGACGAATTATCAACAAAGAAGTTGGATTTCCAAACAAAAAAAGTTTTTCAGCCAAGAGAGAACAAAAATTTTAATCAAATCGTTGGATCGTTGAATTTTCAAACTGGAAATATGAATTTTCAACTCTGTAAATTAATTTTTTTTCTTTCTACCTATGAGTGTTTTTTTTTAGATTTACGTAGTCAAAAGTGTCGAAACTTAATGATTTTTCGTTAAAAAATGTTTGTAAAAAAGCGTTGCATATCATTTTGATCCAATTTCGAGATCAAATTGATGAACCGGCATTTATTGTGCTGAAATCAGAGCAAAGAGTACCATTTATCAATAACCGATTTAAGCTCTGAAAAAACACTCCTTAGAATCTTATCCTACAAAAACTGAGAAGCGATTATAAACGTGCTGAATAGACGTGTGCATTCTGTCGGGCCGTGTGTGATAGTGCCGATTCGACTAGTTCGATTAATAATAAATGGGAGTTGTGATTCGAGTATAAGATTGATAATTTTTACTTCATGTTATTAAAATTACGGTTATCATTAACCTTCAGTCTGTCAGAAATATGAAACTTCGTTTAAAAATAAATATATTTTGTTTTAGCTAACATAGTACTTTTCTTTCTTAACTTACGCTTTTTCTTTTCCTACCATTTTTACTCTGAGATTTGCAAATGAAACAATTCTGAAGGAAGTTTAATTGGATAATTCTCTACTCAACATGTTGTAAGCTTGCAACTTTAAATTGTTTAATTTTCAGTCTTCTACGTTTTACATGGTCAACTTTTTGAAAACCTTTTTAACATCAAAATTCAAGTCATTAAAATTCAACATTAAAAATTTGAAAAATTAAAGTTATATAAAATTTAAGAAAATTTATCAAATTAGAATTTAAGGTATTAGATGAAACACGAGTTGTCTAGAGTCGTCCGATGTTTTTTCATCACGTGTTTCTTTACACGTCAATTATTAAATACATTCTACTTTCATTTAATAGTTTAATAAGTAAGATTTATTCGGAGCAAAAGGTAGTCTAAACATATAGACGAATATTTTTTGAAGCCCCACAATATTAATAAAAATTTAAAAATGTTTAATTGTTTACGGGGTCCTAGCTTTTACCTTCAGACCTGAGAATGTTGATGTATCTAACGCTTTTTATTTTACCAAACTTTTCGGTAATTCCTCTCGTAATAGAAATCGAAGTCTCTGGAAAAATTCTTTAATCTGTACTTTTTTTAAGTGAATCGTTAATACCACACAGAAGTAAACATTATATAATTCGTTTTATAAATTTTTACATTATTTTGCTTTATTGTATAATAGACTGGTATGAGCATAATAAAATCCTTACACTAATTATAACATATCAATATTTTCACTTTTGGACTTGAGATTATACACAATTGTTTTATATTACTTATACTTCTGTTATTCATTAAATCGTTAAATAACTTTGAACATTCTTTGAATGCAGTAATGTCCTCGATTTGACTTTTTTTGTTACCACCTTTCCTTGAGTACACATCTTCGACTCAATCCTACACCAAAAATGAGAAATTACTACTTTCAATCAATTTCGTGATCAACAAATATGCAATGTAAGATGTGGTAAAAATACACCGAATATTTGTTGTTTTTACCTACAAAAATATCATTTTTTCACTAAAGACTTACCAACAATTTCATACAGGAAAAACATTTATAGCCTCAACATATCTGTGGCTGTAAAACGAAAAATTCATGGAAACACCATTTTCTAATCAAAAGTGTTTTGAGCGTTCTCAAAATATTTTTTTGAAAGAACTTGTGGTTCCACGACGGCTACTGAAAAATTAAAATAAGACTTTTTTGGACCACCCCATTAGTCACCTGTGAAAATAAAGTCATCACTATCATCATATAAGAATATTAGAAACTAAAAACATTCATTTAAGCTTGGAAGCAACCTTTCTGAAATATTTGACATTTTCTTCAATGTAAATTCATATTTAATTATAGATATAATTTCGAAATACGTGCTAGATTTTTGTCGGATCGAAATTAAAAAAATCAATCTGTTGTAGTGAAAGTAGATATGAATGATATGAATCGGATATGTCGTACTTTTCGACATTCGATTCACATCAAAATCACTTTAAAGACAGATCGAATTATTTTGCACACTTCTAGTGCTAAACCTCACCTACAAAGCAGTAATTAGAACAAAAATTGTTTATGTCAGCCATAAATAATCTGAAGGGTATTTTTGTCTATTTATTCCACCTCACTAATGGCATTACTCACTTTTCTAATACGTATATGGCATTATGACCATATACGTATTTGGGTACACGTCGTGCTTATATACCTATATAGGCGTTAGTCCATATATGTATATACGGCCGCGTGGAATGTGGGTGCCAGCCAGGTCCCAAAACGGAGAACGGAACTAATTTGTACCCGGCAAAA
>JAUMHM010000005.1:8111015-8140148 GCA_032362435.1 Melikaiella ostensackeni
AGTTAAGCTCAGGAATTTGAAGAGTCGAGTCCAACCCTTGGCCCTAAAGAATTTATTGGTCTTGTTTCGAACTCGAGTCCATAAGAATTTCAAAGGTACGTGTCCAAACCCATAAAGGAGGTTCAAGATGAATTCAAGCGCGTTCAAGATGAATTCATATAAATTAAAGATGCATTTATGTCGATGAGCTCAAAAGTTTAAAGGGTTGAGTCCAAACCTTGGCCTTTAAAAATTTAAAAAGTCCCGATTCGACCCAAACCCTTGAGGATTCTAAAGGTTTGTGTCCGAACTCACGAAGCAGGTTCAAAATGAATTCAAGCGAGCTCAAGATGAATCCAAGCGAATTTAATTTAAATTCATGTGAATTCAAGATGAATTCATGTGAATTCGAGATTAAGTTACGTGAGTTAAGCTCAGGAATTTGAAGAGTCGAGTCCAACCCTTGGCCCTAAAGAATTTATTGGTCTTGTTTCGAACTCGAGCCCATAAGAATTTCAAAGGTACGTGTCCAAACCCATAAAGGAGGTTCAAGATGAATTCAAGCGTGCTCAAAATGAATTCATATGAATTAAATATGAAATTATGTGAGTAAGCTCAGGGATTTAAGGGGTCAAGTCCAAACTTGACCCTTTAGAATTCCAAAGATCCTGATTCGACCTGAACCTTCAAGCATATTAAAGGTTTGTGTCCGACCTAACTTAGCAGGTTCGAGATGAACTCAAGCGAGTTCAAGATGAATCCAAACGAGTTTAAGATGAACTCGTGTGGATTCAAGATGAATTCATGTGAATTCAAGATAAATTTACGTGAATTGAGCTCAGGAATTCGAAGGGTCGAGTCCAAGCCTCGGCCCTTAAGAATTCATAGGTCCTGGTTCGAACCCGGACCCATTAGAATTTTGAAGATCCGTGTCCAAACCCATGAAGGAGGTTCAAGATGAATTCAAGCGAGATCAATATGAGCTTATATGAATTGAAAATGAATTGGTGTGAGTAAACTCAGGAATATAAAGGGACGAGTCGAAACCTTGGCCTTTAGGAATTTGAAAGGTCCTGATTCCACCTGAATACTTAGGAACTGAAAAAGATTGTCTCCGAACCTACTTAGCAAGTTTGAGATCAATTCAAACAAGTTCAAGATGAATCCAAGCGAGTTTAAGATGAATTCATGTGAATTCAAGATAAATTTACGTGAGTTGAGCAAGGATTTGACAGGGTCGAGTCCAAGCCTTGGTCTTCAAGAATTTAAAGGTTCTGGTTCGAACACGGACCCTTAAGGATTTTGAAGGTCCATGTCTGAACCCATAAAGCAGGTTCAAGATGAATTCAAGTGGGTTCAAGATGGATTTACGTACATTAAACTAAGGAATTTCAACAGTTCATTCCGGAACTAGGCCTTTATGAATTTGAAAAGGTCTTAGTTTGGACCGGAAACCACTAAGGACTTTGAAGGTCCTGGTTCGAACCCGGAACCTTAAGAAATTTGAAGGTCCCTGTCCTAACCCATGAAGCAAGTTCAAAATAAATTCATTCTACTCCAAGATGAATTCACGTGAATTCACGATGAATTCAAGCCAATTGAAGTTAAAATCACATGAATTTAAGATGAGTTTATGCGAATAAAGAGTGAAATCGTATGAGTTCAAGATGAACTCACGCGAATTCAAGATAAATTCCTATGATTCAGTTTAGAATTATCAGAATTTAGGATGACTTCATGCAAATTCAAGATGAATTCAAGTGAGTTCAAGATTATTCATGCGAATTCATTTTATTTGTGAAATTCACAATTTGGTTGGTAACCGAGGTAGAGAGGAGAGAAAAGGGAAGAGTGAGTGGAGAGAGGACAGAGGAAGGGAGAGCGATTTATCGAAAAAAGACTGGAAAAGTGCAAAACAAAACGAAAAATCGAGTATAAAGATGCGGCAAATATTTCTTTTTCTCATTCTTTCGCTAGGTGCTAGGAAACTCCAAGCGGAAAGGTGAAGAAATCGGTATATGGTTTCCACAAAACTGAGAAAAAAAAATCGACAGAGTTTCCTAACACATAGCAGCAAAATTTAAAAAGAAAACTAGGGTGCCTCGAATAGGTATTTTGATATAAGAAATACATAAAAATAATAATTACATAAAATTAATAATTACATAAAAATACATAAAAATAATATAAATAATAATAATAATAAAAAATAATAATACCCCGGATGTACTTTTTATCATTCATTTCTAATTGGAAAGGGCCCCCTCTGAAACTTATTTTATTTTTCCTGAATATGGGGAGCCCCCGATGTACCCTTTATCATAATATTAATTTCAATCAAAAATCACAAAAATTAATAATTTATTTCATGCAATAAATTTGTTTCTAAGGTGCATCACGGGGAGATACAGTAAACTCTTAAATTATAAAAGTTGAATATGAGCTGTAAGAATGGTTGGTGCATTTCAGAGGCATAAGAAGAATTGCAGGGGTGAAGGGGCGAGGGTTGTGAGGAGGGTCGCATAAGGTGAGGGGCAGGAGGTGTGAGAAGGGTTACATAAGTTAAGGGGCAAAGGTTGTAAGGGGAGTTACAGGGGTTGAGAGGCAGAAGTTGTAAAGAGGGTTTCATGAGTTAAGGGGCAAGGTAAGTAAGGGGAAGTGTATGAGTTATGAGGCGTGGCTTGTGAAGAGGTTTGCTTGGGTCAAGGAGCAAGGGGTGTAAGCGGGATTATGGGTGTTAGGAGGCAGCGGTTGTAAGGAGGGTTGCAAGGTTTGAGGGGCAAGTGGTTTCCAAGAGGATTGCACGGTTTAAGGAGCTAGGGTTGTCAGGAGGATTGTAGGGGTTGAGGGGCAGGTATCGTGAGGAGGGTTGCAGGGGTTAAGGCTAAATTCTTGAAACAGTATCGGCGAGATCTTTTTATAATTGAGAAAAAAGTTTCTGGTTCTTTATACTGAAAATTCTTTTCACTGAATTGAAACAGGTTTGAAATAGATCGGCCACAGCTATGGTCGATCAATTCCACTCCTCAGCGATTTAGTACTTCTCGTTTAGATTTCACGACTTCAACCCATAAAGGAGGATGGATTACTGTATTCAGTCTTACAGACACTGATTAGGCAAGTGCCTAAGTCCGACCACACATTCGTCACTACCTTCATGAATCTTGTGTTGGGGCGCAACCCCATTTTCTGGCCTAATGCATCCGTATGTGCTTGCGGATCCTTCAAGGATTTCTTTGATGAAGCCCTCAGTATCAGAGAAATCATCAAGCAAGCTTCAAGTCACACAAGAAAAAGGCTTCTGAGAAAAGCAGAGTCATTATTTCGACGATAGTCAAAGGAATATCCTGTAGGATGATTTTTGTGTGAAGTTAGAGGAATTTTTTATAGTGAATTTTTTCACTGATTATGTTTGTTCCAACGAACATTCTTAGATGAAAATGAAAATAAATGTTGCAGCACTTTTTGAAAGCAGTTGACTTTTGCATTTCAAGTGTAAATGTTGCTTAAAATGACGTATTGAATATTTCTGACTATTCTTTTAGGATTCTTTTAAAATATTAGGGTTTTATAGAATCTGATAGAATTTCAAAATAAAATTGAAAATTATCTGGGTGACCTTTTTTCAAACAGCGAGATTTTTGTCCTAAAATTTTTCCTGCGAAAAAAATCCTCTCTCGCTTCTCTAGAAATCTAATTCCAAAAAAATGATTACAAAAGTGGTTAAAAATTCTCGGTACTGAAAAGAAAAATAAGGTCCATTTATTTAGAAATAAAATTTTTTAAAGTATGACACCAGTTTCAAGTGCTGGAGAAATTGTTCGCAGACACAAAATTGCAGTAAAATCGATGTTTGTTTCTCTTGAAAAGTACCTACCCAATTTTCTTTATTTGTATGTACACACATTGTAAGTAATTTTCCTATAGGAATTGGCTCACATTCTTGGAATCAGTATCATATTTGAGGTAATGCTAACAATGAGAGAAAATGAATTTCAACAAACATTTTCGATATAGAATCCTTTCATAAATAAATAATGCTTAAATACAGAAG
The DNA here is from genome assembly GCA_032362435.1 of Melikaiella ostensackeni. Taxonomy (NCBI): domain Eukaryota; kingdom Metazoa; phylum Arthropoda; class Insecta; order Hymenoptera; family Cynipidae; genus Melikaiella; species Melikaiella ostensackeni. The sequence goes on from JAUMHM010000005.1 coordinate 8,115,049, forward strand.
AAAAATACAATAAGGAAATAATTTTTATTCGTATAAACAGTTATGTTCTAGGTATTATCAAATTATTGAATACTTGACAAATTTCATGAAATTATTTTTTATTTTAGTATGGTCAGTATTTTTATTCGCCTATGAAAATCACATTAGTTTCATCATGAGGTGATAAAACTTGTGCAGTTTGTCGATACAGCATCCATCTTAATGAGAGCTTTCATTTTATATTGAAAGGGAAGCATACTCATAATAGAGAAACACTTTTATATCTCATATTTACATTATTACGGTAATTTGAATTGCCAAATTTTCACAAGAACCAACAAACTCCAGAAACGAAGTTAAAAATTGAAGATAATGTAATTAATCTTCAACTCCTTTACCCAATTTCTCTTTTCGTACTTGCATGTAAATCTACTTTCAGAGGATGTACACACAATACAATATTTGATTAACCAATTTGTCTGATTCTGACCTTTCTCGGTCAGGCAAACGTAATTAGTGGAGGTCCTTCGCGGACTGAAAACGGTTTCGCAGCCCATGAAACTCTATTTTTCGAGCAAAAAGCTGAGCATGAAAAGAAAAAGTAGCTCAGCAACTCTACTCTTGTTTCCCTCCTCGGAAGTCTTTTTCCTTCTCCCTTCTTTCTACCCTTACGGTTGGTGTTAGTATTTATGGCTTGGAGAAAACCGCAGCCATGGGAAAGCTGCTCAGCAGGGTAGAAACGACCACCGAACTCACGAACCGTTTCTTCCAACGACATCCAATGTTCACTTTCATTCCCTATTCTTGCACGTATGAGGGTTGAAGGAGATACGCGAGCGGAGAAAAGGAGACAGAAAAAGAGAACATACTGTACCTCGAACTTACTTGCTCTAGCTAAAAGTCTTAATCGTCGTTTTTGCTTTCTCACTTTTGAGAGAAAGGAATTACTGCATCCATGGCAATGCAGCGCTTTAAATTACTGGAATTTCACCATCTCTTTCAATAAAATAAATGATTTTTTCAACCATATTGTTAAATTTTCAAACTGAAATATGAATTTTCAACCTTGAAGATTAATTTTCTCCTCCTTTCTCCCTCCCATACAACCATACCATACATGCTTTCATGGTTCCTCTACCAATTCACATACTCTGTATGTTCTCTTCTGATCCTTTTTCCAATACATTGCTTCTTTTGCTTCATTTCCCAGTCTCCATGTAGCTATTCTTGTCCATCTCTATTCCCACATCCCCTTTCTAGATATTTCAGCAATCCTTCTCTTTTCATTACCTCATAACATTCATTGTATCTTAATTTCACTATCCTTCCCCACCTATTTATCACCTGCCTTTCTCTGTCTCTTTTTTCCAATTTCTCTTAGTCTATATTTCCTTCTTCTCCTAATCTTTGATCTCTAAAAACGCTCTTCTTTCTCCTTCCTATTGCGTTAACTTTACGGTCCTCTTTCTTTTTTCTCATACCTCTTTATAACACTTTCTCGCTAACTCCCCTCCATTCCCCTCCCCTGGTTTCTCTTCAAATTTCTACGCCCTCTTGCCCGCCCTGACTCTTAATTATTCCTTTGAGCCTTTTCTCCTACCATATAATCCGGAGCTCTTCAGCCTACCCCTAATGTCCATCTAATGTATCTTGCAGCTTCTCTATCTCATTCCTTTCATTCCATCCCCATATCTCTGCCCTATAGTCTGGTATCTGCCATGCCAGCGTATCAAACAGCCTCATTTGCCTATTTCTATCTCTTTTAGGCCTTCTTTTTATTATTGCCTATATCTTTTTCATTGCATCCATGGCTCTCTTAATTCTTCGCCTAATGTGCACTTCGTGCTTCTCATTCGCTTCGATGATAAAAATGAGCTATTCAAATTCCTTTACTTCCTCTGACTTTTCACCTTTCCATCTCGCTGTCCATTTTTTCTTTCTTCCTCCCCCCTTTATGAACCTCATTTATTTTGTTTTATCCATATTAAGCCTCAGTTTTTTCCTATCCAAATGTTTTTCCAATCCTGTGATTAAACCAGTCATTCCTTCCTCACTCTCCGCCAACATCACTATACCATGCGCATATGGCAGTATATATTTTTTTCATCTCCTAGCCTTGCTACACCCCATTCTTTCCTCTTCATATCCTCTTTCAAATCTGTAATTAATATATTAAACAGGATTGGTAGAGGATAACCATGCCTTACGCCTCTAGCCAATCAAAAATTATCTACTATTTGTTTTCTCATCTTAACCTTACTTTTTGTCTCTCTAAAGATTTCTGCTTCTCTTTTCCTTAAAAATTCTCTCATTCCGTTTTCCTTCATACCTTCATCTATCTCCTCCCTGTCTAATGAGTCGAACCCCGCCTTTAAATTCACAAACACAGCTGTCATGCCCCCTTTTTCCCTTTTGCTTCCTCAATTTAAAATATAATTCAACGCATAAATATTATCTATCACTCCCATACCTTTCCTAATTCCTGTCTGATTCGATGGACCTATCATTTTTTGCTCTGCTTCATTCTTTAACCTTTCTGGTACTGTTGGCTCATATATCTTATATAATGTCGTCATCAACGTCACGCCTATATAATCCTTAACTCCTATCTCTTTTACTTTCTTAACTAATAGTACCACTATTCCACATTATCCACGCCCACTCCTCTAATTCCTTTTTCTCCTATTTCCAAACTTCATCCTTGATTTGATCTATACCTTTCACTTTTTTAATTACTCCATCGAACTCGCTATTTCTACCCTTGTGATATCCTCTCCTTCGTCCTTCTCCCTTCCCTCTTTTATTCCACTCGCTATTTTTTTGCACTCCTCCTAATAATTCCATCAAATTTTTCCATTTTAACATTTCTATCTCCTGATTAACTCTTTTTCTCTTTCTTCTCTTCTTTTTTTACTATTTCCATACTTCTTCCTGCTAGCTAGCTTTTTTTGCCTCCTCCTCGAACATTTCATTCTCTTCCTCATTTTTTATATCACAAATTCATCCTACTCTTTGTTCTTTCTTCTGTATTCTTTTCCAAAGACACAGTAGCGGATGGAGAGGGATGGAAATTACTGAATAGATTGGAGAAGTTAGGATGGTTCATCTTGAACGGGAATATAGAGAGAGGTGAGGAAGGAGAGTACAGTCATACGGGGGGAGGAATGAGAGTTATAAACTATGTTATTGTTGACAATGAGGTAAGTGAGAAAATAAGGAGGCTTGAAATAGGGGAGTACGTAGACACGGATCATCTTTTACTAATAGGGGCCTCCTCAAAAATCTTATTCTCTTCTTCATTTTTTTCTATTACATAGCTCGTTATTCTCTCTCTCCTATCTTCTGTATTCCTCTGCACTGCTATTCCTCCTTACATGCCTCATCCCAGCAACATCGTTTTTCCCCTTCGCTGACTTCTTTCTCAACAGTAGCCTCTGATATTCCTTTTACATTTCCTATCACTATTTTCATCTCCTCGTTTACATTTTGCTCTCCCATATTCATCATCTTTATCCTTTCTCTGACTTCATCTTCTTCCTCTGCCGACCAATTACCTTTGCCTAGTCTTCATTCAATAGCTGCTTTCCGTTTGTCTCACTTCACCACTTTTACTGTCACTCATGTGGGAGGTGATCTGAGTCTACGTACTCCCATCTATCTCTGGCCTCCATATGTGTACTCCTTACGTCATCGTCAACAATGACATAGTCTAATATTTTTCCTCTATTCCACCATATGAGTGTACTCTCCTTCCTGATATTCCTCTATATTCCCGTTTAAGATAAGCCATCGCAGCTCCTCTAACCTATTCAGTAATTTTCTTCCCTCTCTGTTCACTACTTTGACTTTGGAATTTCTTCCAGTCCCATCGCCTTTTTTCCCCCATTTTTTTACCTACTCTGTAGCCTCTTCTTCCACTGAAGTCTCCCCCCCCCATGTGATTAGTTCCACTTCTCCTTCCCTTTTTCCAATTACCTACCTTAACTCCTCTGTTTTCTCCGCCATATCTCCTTTCACATATACTCCTATTATCTTTGATCTCTCCTCTCCTTTCCTGATCTCTTCTTCCATTAATCGTTCTTTTTTTTTCTTTCCACCCATTTCCATCTTTTTTCTGCCCTATCAAATCTGTCCTCATTCTAATCACTATTTTCAACGAAACAGTTAGATTTTTAACAAAAAAAAAAGATAAAGTATCTATCAAAAAGATGAATTTTCTAACCTGAAAGATGAATTTTCACTACAAAATAGTTGAATTTTCAACCAAGAAAGATTTTTCAGTTGAGAAAGGAGAAAACTCCCAACCAAATTGTTAAATTTTCAAGCAAAAATGACGATTTTTTTACAAAATAGTTGAATTTTCTGCCAAAATAATTGAAATTTCAACCAAAAAAGATTCATTAACCGAGAAAGGAAAAAAATTCCAACCAAATTGTTGAATTTTTCAGCCAAAATAACGAATTTTCTACAGAAAAGTTGAATGTTCTACGAGAATAGTTAAATTTTCAACAAAATAATTGAATTTTCAACCAAACGAGGTGAACCCTGAAACAAAAAGATAAGAGTTGATTTTTCAACGAAAAACTGTAAATGAATTTCAGAATTATTGTTGTAATTGACTACAATTCAGAATTTATGCTTTATATAAATTTATACTCAAGACAGATATTGAAAATGTTGGTGGTCGAAAATTCTCTAAAATTTCATTTTCCACCCCGAAATTCTAGTGACATCTACTATTCAAAACTGTTTTTAAAATTTGCATTTACTGACTCAAAAATATATCAAATATATATCCTGCTTTGACCTTCTATTCAATTTTCAAAAACTCAGGCTTGAAATAGAATGTTAAATTTCTGATGAGCGCCTCAGAAAAAAGGCCGTTTAGAATTTTGAAGGTAACTGAATTGCAAGCTTAGCGTCGTCCTCAATTGATATAATTTTCCCAAATATGTGTGAAATGTATAATTTTTGTCGTTGTCGAATGAAATTCAATATAATCATTCAGATTTTGTAAATTACTTTATTTAATAATTGCTAGCAAAACAGTACCTAAACTTTCTAGTTATAATTTCTGTTTCAAAATGACAGTTATAATAAAATAATGAGTGCAGATAAATTTGGGTCTACAATTAAATTATGTATTTTTTTGAAGAAATTTAGAGTATCTTGAATAACCAGATTAAAAATCTTTTGCGTAAGTATTTAACTTTCGCATTTTTCAAAATGATCGCATGGCTTTCTTTATTTGAGATTCTTAAAACTAGTTGCATGTTAATATATATAAATGCATTACAATATATGACGAAGGGTTATATGAATTTTAATTCTTCATCAGCTTACGTCAACCAGACAATTGTGCCTAACGTCAGGATACGTTGACTTTTCCGTAATTTTTACAACAACATTTACTTTGTTGTCTGTCATTCATTATAATAAAAGCATTTCATTTTGAACCACTATAAGTTCATTTTCGACAGCGAACTTAGATGGATTCCAAAACGAACTTGTTAAAAATTGAACTAAAACAAATTTAAAACGCTAGTTCTTTTTCTGTAATTCTTGCAACGAAATCTAGTGTCAAAATTGTTTTTAAAAGTTTTTTGTATTGACATTAGAATTTTATGAGTATGTATTATGACATCTAGTGAATTCTATGAAATATAAATTTGGCAAACGTTTCGGCCGCGGATAGGGGCCCTCCTCAGTACCAGATATCTACTTAATAAATTAGGAAATAAAATTATATTTCTGGTATACAATATTTGATATACAGCTTTTAAAATAAAGAATGAGATATTGTATATGAAAGATTTGATCCTATTGATGAATTTATGTAGTACATATCTGGCACTAATGAGCGCCCCTATCCTTGGCTGAAACATTCTCAAAACTCAGATCGTATAGAACTTACTGAATGTGATGAGACATGTACACAAGAGCTCAATGCCAATACCAGAAGCTTAAAAAAAAAATTTTGTCCGCCGTATACCGAAAGTAAGCCTTGTCGGTGTCGTTTTACGTGCGGAAACTTGATTTTCTCGCACTGGTGCGGTAAAATTGTATGTTTGGGGAAAATCAACTTTCCGCACGCAAAACGACACTGACTCAGCTTACTCTCGGCATACAGCGAACAGAAAATATCGTTCGTATCACGTGCAGAAAGGTGTATTTTAACGCGTGATCGAGTCGCGACTCGCTCTTACGTTAAAATACGCCTTTCCGCACTTGATACGAAATATACTATAATCCTTCGGTTAATTAAAAAAGGCATCTTTCAAAAAACCAGTAAAGATGTCACTGAACGAGCTAGTGTTCACTTCCATCCCCCCTTCTTACACAGATGAGGGCTGAAGAAGATGACGAGGAGAAAGGGGAGAAAAGGGGGTGGAAAAAGAGAACATGCTGAAACTCGAACTTACATGGTCCAGCTAAAAGCCTTAATTGTTGTTTTTACTTCTATTACTCACTTTTGGAAGAAAGGAATTACTGCATTCGCTGTTCGCCGCTGATTTCAGGGTAAGTTTGTGGCTCACCAAGAAACCCTTCGTCTTCGCTCACTTTCTCCTCTATTTTTCCCCTTTTTTAGCTCTTATTCTTTTTCTCTTCGTTCTGCTAACCGTAAGTCTAAGCGATGTGAGAAATTTACAGCTCCCTTGGATGATCTCCAGATCCTTTTTGGGATGCTTTAAGATTGGATAGAATCAAGAGAAACTTTATCCTCAGAAGAGGATATATATGAGAGAAAAATACATCTGATTCGATGAAACAGGTTTTTATTGAGGTTACCAGACTGCAGCAGAAATTCCAGTATGGAGTGAATACTCAGTGTCGAGAGAGATGGGAGATTTCATAAATTGGAAAGTTTTTGGGTGACCTTACAGGTCCTTCCTGCTTTTATTTATTATGCGACCTTCTCGTCCCGGCAATTGGGCCCTCGTCAGACATTGGTGGTCATTTCGCTGGGGCTTAAGGCCATCAAATAAATTATGTTGTTGCTTGGCGACCATCAAAATAAAAAACAAAAATTTGTTGCTGTTCTCACAGGTCCATCCTCTTCTTATTTACTGAGCGATCAATTCGGTCTAGTGAGTAAAACAAAAATAAAACAAATAAGAATATGAAGTGTACACCATAGAATTGCATAACCTTGGACATTGTCCCAAACTCCAGACACCAAATAATTTTTTTGCTTCTACATAAGCAAATAGTATAACGGCAATAGACACTTTGAATCCAAAGTTGAAAATGACGTGTCCGAAGATAAGTGATTCTACAGTAATAGTATGGAAAATAATTTCATCTGCTAAAACAGGTCTCCATTAGCATATAAAAAAAAATTAGATCCATAAGATTTCCCTGTCCACCTTCTCCCAAGAGTCTTCCGTAATGACTGGACGCTCCCTTGACATGACAGAGTCGTGAGACAGAAAGCACGTGAAGAGCAAGCGGAAATATTAAGAGTTTCGATTTTTATTTTGTCTATCATTTGCTAAAGGATGGATAAAAGTCGAGAATCGTGAAATATATGAGCATCCGGACAAAAAGTGACCCTTATTAAACTCAGTTAACATGACACTGTCTCGTCTCGGTTGGTTGTCCTATGCCAGGAAGTAATGTGCCTCACTGCTTTGGTCAGACACCGGTCCTTCTCCAACGTCAGTGCTCCTACTATTAAGGAAATACGCATTATCAATATCGCTATCTTTTTCAATTTTGTGAAGAATATGAAAAATTACTTCATAAAGTAACTTTCTAACCTTTAAGCTATTCTGATTTAACTTTAGCCACAACTTATATCGGAGGACACAAAAAGCCGCCAGAGGTTTTTATGTCGTCTTTTGTGTCTTTCATTTGCTACAGGAAAAATAAAAATCAAGATTCGTGAAATATATGAAAATCTAGAAAAAAGTGAACCTTGCTAAACTTGATCAACATAAAAGCTGTCTCATCTCTTGTGGTCTTTGTGCTCCAAGAAGTGATGTGCCTCACCGCTGTGGTCAGACACCGGTCCTTTTCAAACGTCGTGCTTCTACTATTAAGGAAATATGGATTCTAAATGTCTCTTTTCAAAATTTTGTACAAAATATGAAAAGCCTTTAAAAAGCAACTTCCCAATATTCATCCCCATCTTATTCAATTGAAACTACAATAAATTTAGAAGGACACAACAAGCCGCCACAGATTTTTTGTCGCTTTTTGTGTCTATTGTTGGCTAAAGGATGCATGAAAATCAAGATTCGTGAAATATACGAGCATCTAGTCAAAAAGTGAACCTCGTTACACTCAATTAACAGAAAAGCTGTCTCGTCTCAAGTGGTCCTTGTACTCCAGAAAGTGATGTGGCTCACCGCTGTGGCGAGACACCGGTCCTTCTCAAACGTACGTGCTCGTACTATTAGGGAAATATGGATTCTAAATGTCTCTTCTTAAAATTTTGTACAAAATATGAAAAGCCTTTAGAAAGCAGCTTCCCAATCTTTATTTCCATCTAATTCAATTGAAACTACAATAAATGTGGAAGGACATAACAAGCCGCTACAGATTTTTCGTCGCTTTTTGTGTCTATTGTTGGCTTAAGGATGCATGAAAATCAAGATTCGTGAAATATGTGAGCATCTAGAAAAAAATTAACCTTGTTAAACTCAATCAACAGAAAAGCGGTCTCGTCTCTTGTGGTCCTTGTACTCCAGAAAGTGATGTGGCTCACCGCTGGGGTCAGGCACCGGTCCTTCTCAAACGTCCGTGCTCGTACTATTAGGGAAATATGGATTCTAAATGTATCTTTTTAAAATTTTGTACAAAATATAAAAAGCGTTTAGAAAGCAGCTTCCTAATCTTTATTTCCATCTAATTCAATTGAAACTACAATAAATGTGGAAGGACATAACAAGCCGCCACAGATTTTTTGTCGCTTTTTGTGTCTATCGTTGGCTAAAGGATGCATGAAAATCAATATCTGTGAAAGATATGAGCATCTAGACAAAAAGTGAACCTTGTTAAACTCAATCAACATAAAAGCTGTCTCGTCTCAAGTGGTCCTTGTACTCCAGGAAGTGATGTGCCTCACGCTGTGTTCAGGCACCGGTTCTTCTCCAACGTCCGTGCTCGTACTATTAGGGAAATATGGATTTTAAATATCTCTTTCAAATCTCACAGTTAGGGTGATAGCTAAATTTACATATATGTATTGTAAACAGTATTTCATAAGTTAGTACATAAGTTAAGTTATTTTATGATAAAATAAACAGATTTTTTAGTATATTTTTCCTGCGTACACATACAGACAACTTCATTAAAGAAAACACAAGTATTACAACATAATGAAATCTAAAATTAATTTAGGGTAAAATCGATTGAGATAGGGACCAAATATATGTAAATCTTACAAACGAATGTGTTATGAATTTTTATGAAAAATAAAGAGAATTTTGAACTGAACTGAACTAAATATCTCTTTATTTTCCAAATTTTGTAAAAAATATGAAAAGTCTTAAGAAAGTAACTTCCCAATCTTTATCCCAGTCTAATTCAATTCAAACTACAATAAGCGTCGAAGGACACAAGGAGCCACCATACATTTTTTGTCATTTTTTGTGTCTATCCTTGGCTAAAGGATGCATGAAAGTCAAGATTCGTGAAATATACGAGCATCTAGACAAAAAGTGACCCTTAGTAAACTCATTCAACATACGGCTGTCCCGTCTCGAGTAGTTCTTCGATAGTCCAAGCATCTGTAGGTCACCGCGATATGGTCAAGTACATACACAATTACACATAAGTAACTACATATCCACATGAGTGGACTGCATATACGCACAACTACCCACGCGTGACTTCATATCCACAGAGAGAATGTCAAGAATGTCTTGACAACAATAGCTCGGTTGCATTACCAGACTGTGGCACTGCGGTTATTTTCAGAAGAGCTAGAGCGAATACGTGCTTACCGAAAGCTTTTCTCTTACAAACTGAACTACTACTACTTGTAGCTTTCATCCTGAAAATGGAATCGAAAACTGGGAAAAATATATAATGATGCATATCTAGAATTTTCGATTTCTTTTTTCACATATCGTCAAATGGGACTGTAACTTCGAATACGCAGAACAAAATTCTGCAAAACTTACAGGATTCTCTGTTAAAGTAGAGACAGCATAGCCTTTCTGTAGATATTACCGATTTTTCCAGAGAGCGCACAGAATTTTCATCAATTTTATGAATTTACCAATATTTTCTGTGACTTTTTTTTTCCGTAAGAAAGTCTGTGAATTTTAGAGAAAGTATCCGTGAATTTGTACAATACTGTAAACTCTACAGAGAATTTGGTAAGCTTTGCTGGAAAGCTGTGCTGTCCCTATTTTAACCGAAAATCCTGTATCTTTCGCAAACTCATTTTTCGAACGAGATGATCTCACGTTTATTGAACATAGTTTGTTAGTCATAGCACTTTATTTATATGAGCAATCCACTCTGGTCCTTTTTCCCTAATGAATAGAAAAAAACTAAAATAAGCGATTCAGAATATTTTGAAAAGTCACTGAAGTTTACCAAAAAGCCTAATTTCAATAAAAGCTCTATAAAATCTAATAAAAGGACTTTGTAAGGAAGTTCATTTGAACTGTGATCAGCAGAGTCGACGTTTCATTTCCATTACTTGCAAAATATGCTCCCCAAGTTAATATTGGAATCTCTCCAAGTATTTCACAATTCAGATGGCATCCTTGCTTCGTGGCTTCCACTTCTAATATCAACGTTGTTTTGCATATCTCTAATTGCGCTTCCATTAAACGGAAGCAGGAGAATGTCCTAATGAATTGGTCCATTAAGGCATGAGCGTTTCTTCGGTTCACATTGGATAATATGACACGATTTAATAATCAAAAAATTAAATAAAAGCAAACTAAATGGAAGCTCCACTTTTTCGGAGAGCCATCCATATTTTTAGTGATGCACATCGAGAATTTTTTGACAAAATCGAGAATTGTTTAAAACATGCAGTGATGGGTGAGTTACTTTTTGAAAAGAACTAGTTATCGTTAACATTACCGATTCCAAATGTAACTTTTTCTTAGTCACTTTTGCAAAAAAAGTAACTTCCGTTACCGTTTTAGTTATTTTTGTATTTTATATATATATATATATATATATATATTCAAGTTCAATCTTTACACAACTTCATGCTTATCTGTCAAGTGACAGCTGTTATACTTTTGATTGAAAGTCGCAAGTTAGTCATTTTCAACTCAAAAAGATAAATTTACAAACCAAATTGTTGAATTTTTAGCCAAAAAGATAATTTTTTAAAGAAAAAGATTGATTTTCTACCAAAAAAAGGAATCTGCTACAAAATACATGATTTTTCAACAAAAATGTCAAAATTCCTACGAAAAGAGATGAGATTTCAACTCAAAAGGATCTTCCACGCAAGAAAGAAAAAAATTCAACCAAACATAATTGTTGAATTTCGAACCAACTAATGAGATTATTTTTTTAAAAAAGATGAATTCTCCATCAAAAGTTTAATAGTAGACTTTTCAACCAAAGAAATGAATTTTCTACAAAACTGTTTGATTTTCAACAAAAAAGTTAATTTTTAACACAAAAAGACAAATTTTTAACAAGACAGTTGAATTTTGAAGCCAAAGGACGAATTTTCTACAAAACAGTTTGATTTTCAATGAAGAAGTTAATTTTCAACCAAAAAACATGAATTTTTAATCAGACTCATGAATTTCCTACCAAAAATAGAACTGTTAAATCTTCACTAAAAAAAATTAATTTTAAGAAAAAAAAGGAACGAATTCTCAAGAAAACACTTGAACTTTTAAGCGAAAAAAAGACCTTCTAACATAATTGTTGAATTTTCAACCAACCATCAAAATTTCTAGTTAAAAAAAATTAATTCTCTACTGAAAGTTTAAGAAACGACAATTATTGAACAAGAAAGTTGAATTTTGAACAAAAAAGAATTATCCCAAAAGTTGCTCTTATATATACTCTCTACGATGCCTGTGATTGGCCAGAGTGCCCACCATGGGGACTGGTCGAACCTGATTGGCTAATCAAGTCTTTTTCAAAAAACCGGCAGGACGGAAAGCCAAATCGGATTGGTATTATATCCATTGTCCCTATTAATGTTATTAGGGTGTTTTAAGATTTCAATTGCTTCTCTATGTTTTCTTGGAAACATATTGTATGTTTTTGCGATGACGGTTGCTTTGTCAAATAAAATCCTATGTCCTGTCTCGATCTGATGCTCAGCTAGTGCTGATTGCGTGAAATGTTTCAATGATGTCTTTTTCCTTTCTAAAAGTGTTTCTGTAGATTTAAGAAAATTTTTAAATCCGGGGCGGGAGAAAAATTGAAATTTTCCTATATTGGGTTATAAATCTCTATGGCTATCTGCTGCCATAATTTGAATAGTGAAAATGAAAAAATAGTTGTAAAAGTAGCAAAATTTATTAATTGACGTAAACGAGACTTGTGAACTACGTTTTGAAAGTTACTGAGAAAGTAACGATTTTTATAGTTACTGCTACTAAAAAAATGTAATAGTTACAAGGAACCAGCTACTTCTCATCACTGGAAACGTGATCAGTATTTTGGCAGTCACCCATATCTGTTAGATATAATAATACAGGCTTGCTAAATTCGAATCTGGTGTCAGATTTGCTCTATCACGTCAGGTTTTTGAAAAAATTAGCCTTTTTGATCATTTTTTAAAAGGTAGTGTCCACGAGGTGTGGCTATCAAATAACCGGACAGATGCTCTAACAATTTTTATTTACCAAATTATTCAATCGAGATGTTACTCCCTTCCCGATTCTTACACCGCTCCGTACGAATCTTCCATTGTTTGAAGCAATGTTGCAGGTTCTTTCCTGAGAGGTCTTTCATGAGCCACGCCGATTTTTCCTTCACAGCATCCAACGACTCGAATCTGGTTCCTTTTAGCTCAGAATTGGTCTTCGGGAGCAGAAGAGAATCACATGGGCCTAGGTCAGGTGACTACGGTGAGTGCTCCAATACGCGATTCTTGTTCTTCGCTAAAAACCTCTGGACAGACAGCGCCTTGTGTCCTGGTGAAAAATTCACTTGCCGTCCTTCCGCATTTCAGGTCTTTTCTTCTTACGCGTTCAAAAAGAGTTATCAAAACCTCTTTATAGTACACCTGGTTAACAGTCTAACCTTCAGATACCCATTCACTGTGAACTGGTTATTCAGAATTTGTCTAACAGTTTCTTTATGGATGTTTGCTAAGTCAGCATTTGCTCGAATGCTCAGAAATCGATTTTCTTGAAAAATCCGTACGTTTAGTCTCGATCGAGTTATCAAAGTACATGAACGTACGGATTGTTCAGATGTTCGGACTCGGCCGTAAGTAAAATACCTGACTTGATGAGAATCTTCGCTATGGGCATTTCAGCTTCACTATTCACCTGCAACAAAAAAGCAAATGAAAATTAGTGTAAATTAAAAAATAGATCATCTCTCTGATGACTTAAGAAATTGTCTAAATGTTTCATAGAATATGTTTCGCAAGTATTCTATCTAAAAAAAGTGGTGTAACTTTACGTCTCGAAAATCTTGCACTCATTGTTATTGAAAACCTGATTGATTTTTGAATAACTTGAAATTGCCCCACTTATCAAATTTGAAATTTGAAAATGAGATCCAGTTCTAGCTTCCAATTTGTTCACAACTCTCAATTTAATTTGTGACAGTTGTGGTGGCGAAATATTTCATTGTTCTTGCAAATACAGATATTTAATTATCTACTTTGATAAAAGAATTAAACTCAATTTCATTAAATAAAAAAACTATTCATTTCAGTCAGTCCTTTCATACCACGGGATTGATCATTCGGATTTTGAGTTCACACCAGATATTGAGATTTTAAAGATTTCTAAACATGGGATTTCTAATTATTTCAAGTAATTTCAATAGGTTTCATAAGAATGCGAGAATTTCAAAGGATTCACAGAAATTCCAGATCAATTCAGGAGAATAGAGAGAATATTATAGGATTTAAAGGGATTTAAAAATAAAAATTCAAGCAATTACAAATAATTTCTAGAGACTGTAAAAAATCGTTAAATATTTCAAAGATTTTTACGAAATATCTATAAATTTAATCGATTTAAGATTTCCAGAGATTTTGAGAGATTTGAAAAGATTTGAAAATCGTTTTCAATGTGTTTTGAAATATTTTAGGGCATATCCAAAAACTTTTGATGGTTTTAATGGATTTCAAAGAATTCTTAGGAATAGCAAAAAATTTTAAAAGATCTTAGGCATGTTTGAAGTATGTCACAATATTTCAATAAATTACACAGCACTTCTAAAAGGATTACAAGTTTTCAAGGAATTTAAAAAGATTGCTAGAAACCCAAAAGTATTGAAAAAGATTTTAAGATTCGTCGAAGTATTTTTAAAAATATGTCAATGGATTTTACGAAAGTTCAAGTTATTTCTGAAAATGTTTAGGAGTTTCGCAGGATTTTTATTTCTGAACATTTCAAAGAATGTCAGAGGATTTCTAAAGATTGCAAAATATTCCTAATGATTTCAATGGGACTCTAAGGATTTCAAGTAATTTCAACAGGTTTGAACAATTATGAGGTATTTCAAATTAATAATTCTACAAATTATCCCTTTTAATGAGAAAAAGCATAGAGAACCTAATGCGAGTTGCAGAAAACTGCGTTTTTCAATACTTTTGCGCGCTTAAATAAATTAAAACTTGCAGATCATCTAATAAATTGTGGAAAATATTATACATCTTGTATGTTAGTGTTTTTTACCTGAAATTAGAATTTTCAAAAAAAAATCTTTATAGCTCGAACAAAATTTCCAATTTTCGAATAGTTTCTGGTTCTGCTAACATTTTTCACAAGAAATCGGTTACTTCAAACAAAAATCATTAGATTTCGAAGACGATTTACAATTCTGAACAAGTTTCTGTTATGTCATGTTGAAGTTTTTTATCGGAAATTATTGGTATTTTTAATAAATTATTATTGAATTTTAAATAATATTAACAATTCTTCAACAAGTTCAGGTTATCTTTGTGTGTTTCACATGAAATTGGTATTGAAAAAAATATATTAGACTTAAATCCAATGATATTTGTTTAATATGATAGAATTCGCAAGCTTTTGATGTAGAATTTTCAAGTAATTTTTGATGATGCTAGTGTTTTTCGTCTAAAATTGAAAATTTCAAAGGAATTCACAAGTTTTTAACATTTTTAGGTTACCTATGTTGACGTTTTACATCGGAAGTCGATGTATTTGTAGTAAATAAATCATTAGATTTGAAAGAAGATTTACAATTTTGGAACAATTTTTGGTTATATTAAAATTTTTTTGTCAAAAATCGGTTATTTTATGAAAACAAAAAACATTAGTAAAAAATTAGTTTATCGAAAATTGCTCCTTTCTGATTCATCCCAAGTCCTAAGTACCTGTACAACAATTAAAGTGTATGAAATTTCCTGTATAACAAAAAAAGTTCCAATGATCTACCTCCAAAAGTATCGGAGTTATGGCCCTCAGACGTTGATTGTGAGTAAATAATTTTTAAAAAACTCTAGTTTTTGTGAAACAACCCATTTTCTATACATCTCTGGTGAATACTGTTCAGGAAATTAGTTGAAGTAGACTCAATTTGGAGTAAATCTGCAAAAAAACATTGCTCTATCTCTAATAGCACCGAAATTATATCCTTCCGAATTTTTTATGAAATTCCGTGTAACATCAATTTTTTAAATAAAATTTCTCGTTTTCGAAAATAGTTATTCTCCTGAGCTTTGCAGGTGTAAGTTACCAGTAAATTATTTGAAGGAGATTTAATTTTGAGTAGATATAAAAATGCATTGCTCCAGCTCTGATAACACCGAAATCATGGCCATAACTGCGAAAATTTTAGAAATGGAGTATTCGAGTTTTTTTTATTTTGCAGGAAATATCATACACTTTGATTCTGGTACAGGTTTTTGGGACTTTGAATGAGCTGTGAAGAAGCAATTTTTGAATAAAACTAAATTTTCATTATTTTGTCACCATTTTTCAAAAATATTGAAGGGTTTCAGTTTTGTAAAATATTCAACTTCTGCCGCACTTTTTTGAATGATAAACTGAATGGTTTAAGCTGTTGAGACTGAACTTTTAACTTATTTTCTGGAAAATATTTTGATTGATCTCTTTAAAAAAATTAAAATAACGTTTTCAGGAAAAGGACTGAGGCGATTTGTTTCTTTTTAGACTCAAAATCGTCGTGGCACATCTCAGAAGTATAATTAGAAAAAAACGTAATATCCAAGCCCTTTTGGGTTGAAGTCAATCAAGACCCGCCGTGAAATATTGTCCTTGCTTTTCTTTTTATTATTTTAGATCGTTTGATAAGCGAGGTAAATTTCTTACTAGATGGTGCCAAAATGAACTTTGCAGTATATGGCTAAGAAAAACTACTTTTTAAACTCACCTCTACCAATCTTCAGTCAAAACCAACGCTTAGTTTGCGTTTGGCATACGTTTGAAGTGAGCGTGTCAGTAGTTTTCCGAGAAATGGAGAAAGAAGAGTTCCTTGCAGTAATAAAACCTTTTTATTTAAAAAATTGGACGGCCACGGAGATCAAAGCCGAGTTATCGAAGTTTACGGGGAGTTTGCTCCTTCTTTGAAAACTGTTTCTTTTTGGATAAACGAACTTAAACGTGGTCGAATCACAACTAAAGATAAAGCCTGCTTTGGATGCCCAATTGATATCAACACATCGGATATGATGGAGAAAATTCATCATATGATTATGGAAGTTTCAGCGCCGTGTTTGTTGAAGTTTAATCAGAATCCGCAGAAATTTTCGCGTCGATTCACGACTGTGATTCTCGTCCAATGAAGAAGTAATCGATGTCGTAAATGTTTATTTTGCAGACCTGGAGAAATCTTTCTTTTCTGAAGGGATGAGAAAATTGGAATCTCGCTGGGCTTAGTGTGGAGCCTTCGAAAGAAACTATCTTGAGAAATGAAGGCAAACTTTTCAACGGAAAAATCTTTGAATTTTTTAACTAAACTTATCAAACGACCATAGTGCAAAATACACAAATCTTATATTAGTATTGGTTTTATATATTAACTTTGAAATCGCGTGAGACAATAAAAATAATAATAATGTCTGTTTTCTAGTAGTGGATAAAATATGATGATTAAGAAATAAGGGAAGGAAAGGGAAATTTGTAAATAAATGATACAAATATTGGATTGAGGAAAGAAATAGCAAACTGTTTTCCAACATAGATGTGCATGTCACAGTTAAACTTAGTCGAATAGTTTCGTTCAGTATTGTAGCTGGATCTCAATACTACTTGGATGGCAGACGTATATGGGCTGTCAAGTTACCGATGTTCCCTCCGGGACCCGTCAAATGTATAGAACGTTGGCAAACCTGCTGTGTTCTACCTAGCCTTGCAGTCTCTATGTTCCCTCAGGGGCTAGTCATGAAAACTAAGAATGGTCAGCATTCGGCAATAGAGGTGCCTTTAGTTCTTCATATTATTCTGACAAAACGAATAGCTGTCAAGAAAAAAAAGTCGTCACATTCACCAAGTGAGGACACTTCTGAAATCATCCTTCCTTCAATTCTCAATTTTTCGAAACATTACAAAATGTTCTTTTCTAAGTTTGAGACTGAATCTCAAACTTCAACCTTTCTTGGAGGCTTGTGGTTGATTTGAAAGACTTATCTGATAGACAAAAGAAATTTTATTCTGTCATACATTCAAATTAGTTTATTTGAAGTCATTGTTAATCAACTGACTCACATCGTGCTGAAAAGCACGTTTTTGGAAAAAAATCCCTCGGCAGTTCAATTTCCGATAGATTAGGATGTATTTTTCTCTTAGATAACCGTAAGCCTTTTAGATATAACGTGTAAGAGCTAATTCTCTACTTCTCTGAAAGAAATATTTTTATTTAATAGCATATGAATTTTTTTTCTTTTTTTGATAACTTTTCAAGTGTGCCACTGCTCTGTAGATTCTCAAATTCAATAAAGCAGGTCTTGAATTAGTTCATGAACTATACAGAAATGATTTATAATGTACAAGTGTGGGAAAAAAATTGTTCATAACGTTATAAGGAAATTAATAAACAAGTGTCATTTTTTCGTAATTTGCGATCATTAGTTTTGGAGATTCATAGCTTTTTCGAAAGATATGAGAGATATTATTAGACAGTTACAATTAGTTAGAAAAACTTGCTTTTTTTTATTCTTCAAACAATTTTCGTGAGCAAAAACACAGTTTGACAATGTCTAAATGAGTAGGCTCAATTTTTTTCTCAGAATAAACTAAAAATGTCTTTACAATGACTCCTTGTTGTCATATTTTATAAGTTTACCAAATTTTTATCCAATTAAACAATTTTTATGAACAAATGCGTACGTTTTACATTCTTTAACGAAGATACTCAATTTTTTCAAGGAATCAACTGAAAATGTCTTACAAATCACTTCTTGTTGTCAAATTTTGCCAATTGGCAGCAAATGTTAATTATCTAAGCAATTTTCATAAACAAGTACCCACCTTTACCTTTTTCTATGAATAGGCTCAATTTTTTCACGGAATCAACGAAAAACTCTAACCGTCCTATAGGACGCCTTCCTATTTGTAATTTAAAGTATACATCTCGCTAAGACTTTGGAAAACGACAGAAAAAAAATCAAAGCACTGCTGTCTGGCTCAAGTGGTTTTGTAACAAAACGAAATTTATTTAAGTTTGAACTTGTTAGAATATTATTTAAAACAATGTTTCAGCAGCCTTATTCTATATTAGCCAAAAGGTACTAATTACTACTACTACTACTAATTAAATGAGTGCAGACAAGTAGCTTCATCTAGCTTTGCTCAATATATTGTATATTGTTTCATAATGAAGCATGATTTTACTGATATGAAAGTCACTTTGGAATAAATAAATAATTTTTTCTATTTCCGAAGCCAACGCAACTTCATTCTCAGCCTTGTGTGCATTTTTCGTAGGTGGAAAAAATAATTAAATTCTTACGTTATCTAGAAAACTAATTTTACATTTCTATATTATATACAAAATAATACAAGGTGTCTTTATTCTTCATATTCAGGATATTATTATTTCTGCTTTAATCTTAAACTCATGACGTATTCTACTAATTCTACTTATTCTACATAACTTATTAACTGAGCTGATAGTTTATTCCTGGAGAAAAGGTGAAAATATGTATTTATTTATGAGAATTATTCAAATAATTAACTTTTGCTGTCAATTAGAAATATATGAGAACAAGAAGTCATTGGAGAGACATTTTTAGTTGATTTCTTAAGAAAATTAGACCATTGATGAAAAAAAGATCAAAGTATGCATTTATCTACGAAAATTGTTTCAGTAACTAACACTTATTGTGAATTGAAAAAATATGACAGGAGAAAGTCTTTAGCAAGACATTTTAGTCGATTTCGTAAAAAAATGTGAGTTTATTCATGGAAGAATGTTAAACATGAGCACTTATTCATAAGAATTGTTAAAATAAATTAAAAATTTGGTCAAATCATAAAAAATGACAACAAGGAGTCATTAAAAAGATATTTTCAGTTTATTTTGCGAAAAACATGAGTCTACTCATTCAGACATTCTTAAACTGTGTATTTGTTTACACAGTTTATTTGCTATACAAAAAATAACAAAAGGGCAACTACTTTTAAATTATCGTAATGGTACATTAATTTCTCTCAAATTTTATGCAAGAACTATAAAATTGAACAAGTAGTTATTGCGAATTACGAAAAAATGATACTTGTTCATTAATTTGCTTATAACATTATAAACATGTTTTTTTCTTACTCTTGCACAAAATAAAATAATTCTGTATAGTTCTCATACTGCTTTAAGGCCTGTCTTATTGAATTTGTGGATCTTCAAAGCAGTAGCACACTTAAAAAGTTATCAACAAAAGAAACAAATTTCTTTTGTTATTGAATAAAAAATGTTGCAATGAAAAAAGTCTGAAATTAGGAGTTTCACGTCATATTTGGAAGCCTTACGGTCATTTTAAAAATTTCATCCAAATCCATTGAAAATTGAAATGTCGAGCGATTTTTGTTCAAAAAAGTGGTAAGGATCGGTAGAGATAGGATATGAATGAACGGAGGGGGTCTGGATTGAGGATGATGAATTAGAAGACCTGAGGGAGGGTAGAAAATGGGAAGTGGGAATGCAATGATGATGAGCAAAACATGGATGGATGAGAAGGTGTGGGAAGGCATGAAAATAATATTACCGAAAGGAATTGTGTGGACGATGAAAACAGCGAAAAAGTATCACGTGAAAGGTAGAGGTATGGGTGGCATGCTATCAGGGGTAAACCAGGAAATCGCGGTAGAAGAGAATGCGGCGGAAAAGGACTGAAAATGGTCAGAAGAAAAAAAGTAGGAAAGTTTGTTGTGGTTGTTGTGTGCGTGTACAGAAAGAGAGGAGGAAAGGGAGGGTAGAGAATGATGAGGAAATGGACAGAGCAAAAGGAGCAAAGGTTGGTTGCGATAAGGGGGCCTCAGTGCATGGACCGGTGAACAAGAAGGAGAAGTGTGGGTAACGGATCAGAAAGGAAGGAGGCTTTAGGTCTCATTTGGAGAGGCAGGACGGTTTATTTGTTACAGCAATCCCAAGGGGGATGAAGAAGGGGAAACAACGTTCACAGGTGAAGGGAACCGAAGCGCGGTAGGGGATAGAAGAAATATGTGGGGCAAACGAAATTGAAAATGGGCAGTTAGGAGGAAGATCAATTGAGAGAATTTAGAGAAAACGAGGATGTAGGGAATATGGAAGAGGAAGGAGTAGGCACGCTGCTAGAAAAGCTTACAAGAGTGATTGATAAGTTAACGGAGGAGGTGAGACTGAAATGACATGGAGAGGGGGATAACAGAGTTCGGTGGAACGATGAATGCAGGGAAGAGAATAACGGGTTGGAAGAGAGTGTAAGAAAATGGAGGAAAGAGGAAATGAAGAAGTGGGAATTCAACACGAGAAAAAAAGATCGCGAGAGAACGCTGAGTAATAAAAGATAGAGGAAGAAGAAAAGGTGCACAAAAGACGTCAAGAAAGCAATAAGGGAAGGGAGAAGATGGAAACTGATAATTAGAGAAAGAGGAATAAGGAAGGGCATAAATGAAGAAAGCGGAATGGGAGAGTGGGCCTAGAATTCTGAGAGACTGTTAGGGAGCGTGGAAAATAGGGTAGAGGTTGGAGGAAGTGAGGCAGTAGCGGGAGCGAGGGCAGCGAAAACATGACTAGTAAGGAAAAGATGAATACGGCAATTGCAAGGCTCGAAAGAAACAAGGCAACAGGTGAGAATGACTTGGAGAATGTAACACTAAAATATTGTGGAAAAGAAGTAAAAGAAGACATGTGTAGGGTTTGCAATAAGGATAGGAGAGGCAAAGGGTGGCCGGAGGAATAGAAAGCTGGACTTTTAGTGCTGCTAATAAAGAAAGGAGGAGAAAAAAGGATATATGAATATCAAGATATCACACACATGTCAGTTGGATATAAAAATTTACGCGGAAGTGCTAGGGAAGAGGGTGGAAAGACAGCTGGAAGAAGAGGAAAGTAAACCACATAACCAAATGGGCCTTAGTAAAGGGATGGGGACCGCAGATAATTTTTTTGTGCTCAATTTGTCAGGCTACATGAACTTGGGGTGGAAGAAAGGGAAACTAGTTGCACTTCTTGTAGATTTTCAAGCAGCATTTGACTCCGTGAACAGGAGGGTGCTATGCAAGGCCAAAGAGTGAGAAGTAGAAGTCGGTTCAATGGAGAGGATAAGAGAGATATTTATGGAAACCAAGATGATAGTGAAGATGGAAGAAAAGAAAGGGGGCTTAGACAAAGGGGCCCGTTGACCCCATTTGAGATATCTGATGATGAGAATGTTTGAAGAGTATGTGAGAGAATAAGATTCAATGGTGAATGTAAGACTAAAATAATGTGTCTTTGAAATAGAAGGCATAGAGTATAATATGATTGGATGACGAATTGCGAGGTGGTGGGGTTGGCGAAGGAGTTTTGCGACCTAGAATGTTGATTCGAAGCAGGATGAGGAAACAAGCTGCAGGTGAGATAGAAATTGTAATGTGCGAGGAGAGGAGTGGCACAAGTGTGAGGTATAGAGAAGGTTCAAGAACGATTGGAGGATGGGTGTGTGGATGTTCGACATGTAAATGTGGTCAGTGTTAAGTTATGGAGGGAAAATTTCGGAATGGAAAGAGCATAAGGTGATTGAGCGATTAGTCGTTGGCGATTGAGTGCAACAAAAACGTGACAGTTGGCATCGATTTGGTCGCAATATACGTAAATGATGTCTTTGTTCATGGAGCCGTGTACTTACTTTTCCTCGATTATTCCGCATGCGAAAAATTGGACGTCGGAAAAGCATTAAGAGAGAGTGAGAGAGATTTCTGAGATGAGAGATTTCTGGAATTGGTCAGAGGGTTGAGTTTAAGCAGCCCAGGATATATGCTATGGCAAAAAATAGGACGAGAGAAAATGGTGACTAGGCAACTGAAAATTTACTGGAATTTTAAAGAGAAACTAAGAGAGAGGAGGGAAGTAGGATTGCACAGACGTGTGTCCGGGAGTTTATAAATAAAGAGAGGAGGGGTAACACGGGGCATTCGAAATGGGAAGAAGAATGATACGAAATGTGGTTTGAAGGCGGTATGCAAGTGAGGGGTAAAGCATGGCAGGAAATGGAGGATGAGATGAAGGCAAGACAAGGAGAGAAAAGATGGAAAAAATCTCAGAATCAAGATATAAAATCTGGTACAGGATGGTTAAGAGAAAGGGGGAGACCGAATACTTGAAAAAGATTTACAAAGAGCGCAAATGGAGTGGTGAGATTCAGAATGAGAGAGGGACTTAGAGCATGTAGGTATTGGATGAATAAGAAGAAGAATCTGTGCAGAGTATGTAGATATAAGCAGGAATAATGATTGCATGTGTTAGAGAGGTATACAGTTGACGAAGGGGGAGGAGATAGTGTGGAAGAGAGAATAAAGTAGATTTTGAATGGAAATGGTCAGGGTGAGGAATGGTTCCATAGGGTAGGAAGAAGGCAAAAAATGACTCCTAAGGAAGGAGAATAATGAGGTAGTGTTGCGGAATAGAGCTACAATTTTTGGATTGGTAGTAGTAAGAAGAAACAGAAGCCCAGGGCAAAGTCGTCAGCGTCTAGGAGTAAGAATAGTGGTTAAGATGATATTATGTGAGAAATAGTTGGTAAGTTAGTACATAAAGATTAATGACGAGAAAACATGTAATGGTTTCACTCATTATTAGTACATAATATGTAGTTTTCACAGAACTGAACATTTATTATAGCTTGATAAAGGCCCAAGAGAGGTGATGAAACGTGGGGTTATTAACAATGACATCATCATAATGAGCTAATTTGAACGTATGACAGAATAAAAATTTCTTTTTTTCATTGGCGAAATTTTCCAAATAAATTACAATATGTCCTCTTCACCGATAAATGAACACCCTTTACATTAGAGATTACATTTTCAATTATTTTGAGCTCATTAATAACATCATCAAGAAATTCTGAAAAATAAACCGCAATGCTCTTAAAACACAAGTAGGTTTTCTAATTGATGAAGTTTTAATAACAAGGGTGGAGCACTCCAATTAATCACTTTCAATTCTCCCGGCGAACAAAACATCCATGGATTTATACCCAAGGCGTGGAATCGACCCATTTTGTGAAAGAACTTTCGTCCTAATATTTTTTTTTCAAATTCTTATTTGTACTTGATTTTACAAGTGAAAGTCAATATGAATTATGGACCAGATGATAGAGGGTAGAAGAAAGATATGAAAAATATTTCTTTTTTCAATTCTCTGCGATTTTCCAGACTATATTTAATTATGAATTAATAACAATGATGCAACGTTTTGGTAACGGACCACTACCCTCATCGGGCATATTCTATATAGAAGAGCATATGAACTATTAAAAGTTAGATATTTTATAGTACTCATTATAACATATCCGGAGTCATTTCAAATCTTTAGAAAAATTGGCTCACCAAAATGTTAAGCAATCACTTTATGGTCGTTTTATAGAACATGTAATAGAAGAATGAACAATGCTTAATTATTAAAACTATGTTAAGTGCTGGTGAGTGGATTAAAACTATTACTCATTATTTTATAAATGAACTTTCGTTTCGGGAGTCTAAACTTTTTTAAATTCAGAATAAGTATTTAAAGAATTGAGCTCTATTATATAATACTCTCCAGGAGTGTAAGGACACCTATAAAACCAGCGAATTAAAACATGCACTCACTTTTCATATGATATATTAGGAAGAAAACGAGATAGAATAATTTTTGAAACACAATTCAAGAAATTATTAAATTTCACTTCAAATGAGCCCTATTTAACACATCTTCGGAAAATAGAGACTGATTTAGTAAGTGAGAAGGACCGATCTAATATCAAATTTTTGCCAATTTTCAAGATTCAACTTCAATTTTTGGCAAAATCTAGAAAAATGATCGCAGAAGATTATAAGTACGCATCATAAGTCTCGAAATCTCTTTTCTAGAATGAGACCAGGATTTTGAAAATATTCTCACTGGTTCTCGAATTATGAAAAATGAGGAGGCGTGCGCAAGACAAAAATTGATGTTTTGTCCTTTGTCTCTTCTGATTTTCGTCTTGTGCATGCCTATACATTTTTTATAATAATTCGAAACCAAGCTAACATTTTCGCAGTTTCGAGGGCTCATTTTAAAAAGGAGTTTTTCGGGTTAATTATGCATGACTTCTTATTTTTTGCCATAATTTGATAAGATTTTGCCAGAAGTTGATGTTGAATCATGAAAATTGACAAAAATCAGTAATTAGATCGATCTTTCTCACTCACTAGCTCAGTCTGTGTTCATCAAAAATACTTTGTGTTTCATACTGAGAAATAATATTTTGTATTTTTTATCATCTTCGTTTTTTTTTGTTCGTTTCTAGTTTAAATTTAAGTTATTGTTGGATTGGATATTATATGCGACGTTCGTTTGCAGGCTCTCAC
>JAUMHM010000005.1:8153325-8165836 GCA_032362435.1 Melikaiella ostensackeni
GAATCTTGCCGACGTTTCGTGAACATTGAAGTTCACTTCTTCAGGGCTAACCTGAAACTGCAATGTTCACGAAACGTCGGCAAGATTCGTAGTTTTGCACACGATTGAAACCCGAAACACCTCTTTTCAAGTAGAAACATGTTTGTACCAGGAAAGAACATAGGGAATTATGCAAGGAAAAAGGTGAAAGGAAAGAAAAAGGAATTGTAGGAGATTTAATAGTATTGAAATGAAGGGGGAAGTGTGGCAGTTTATTAAGATAATGGCGCCATGAGAAATTCTGAGTCTAAATTTTTCGTAGAATAAGAAGGCATTCGAATAATTTGATTGGTTCATAACCAGCTAGCATCACAAGTCTGGGGATCCACACCTCAGTGATTGTTATCCCTTAAGGCCATACGTTCTTCTCCAACGTCCGTACTGACATTGCAAGAAACTTCTTTAGGCGTGATTAGATATCTTAACTCTACATTTATTTCGTAGAATAAAGAGGCATGAATAATTTGATTGGTCCATAACCGGCTAGCATCACTAGTCCACGAATCCCCATCGCAGTGATTCTTATCCTTCTTGGTCGGACATTTTTCTTCAACATCCGCGCTTACATTGCAAGAAACTTCTTAGGTGCAATTGGAGATTTCACATCTTCATTTTTCTTGTAGAATAAGAAGGCATTTAAAAGGTTTGATTGGTCCCAAACCAGCTGATATCACTAGCGCCTGGGAATCCTTGCCGCCCAATGATTCTTATCCCTTATAATCGAACGCTTTTCTCCAACGTTTACGCTTGCATTGCAAGAAACTTTTTCAGGTGCGGCTGGATATTTGAAGTCTACATTTATTTTGTAGAATAAGAAGGCATTTGAATAACTTGATTGGTCCATAATCGGCTAGCATCACAAGTCCGGGAATCTCCGTCGCAGTGATTCTCATCCTTCATAGTCGGAAATATTTCTTCAACATCCACGCTTACATTGCAAGAAACTTCTTTAGGCGCAATTGGAGATTTCACATCTTTATTTTTCTTGTAGAATAAAAAGGCATTTAAAAGGTTCGATTGGTCCCAAACCAGCTGATATCACTAGCGTCTGGGAATCCCCGCCGCCCAATGATTCTTATCCCTTATAGTCGAACGCTTTTCTCCAACGTTTACGCTTGCATTGCAAAAAACTTTTTCAGGTGCGACTGGATATTTGAAGTCTACATTTATTTTGTAGAATCAGAAGGCATTTGAATAATTCGATTGGTCCATAACCAGCTGGCATCACTAGCCCGAGATTCTCCGTCCAGTGACTCTCATCCCTTATAGTCGGACATTTTTCTCCAGCGTCCGCGCTTACATTGCAAAAAACATCTTGAGTATCAACTGAAGATTCCAAATACATATACTTTTTCAGAACAAGAAGGAATTTGCAAAATTTAGTTGGTACCATATCTGAGAGTACAAACGATGATGCTTGGTAAGCAGATTCCCTTGACGAGACCAGGGGGCAACAACGTTGCATTGTGAGACCCTGAGATTCACTCCTCACCCTCCCATGAATACTACAAATACTAAACTCGGGTATTCGATATCGCTACCGCGTTCACTCGGCTGGTCATCAGCCATTCAAAGCAAACCAGCGTCGAGAGATCTGCACTAGCGTATCTACATGGACACAACAGTTCTGGCATAATTATTGGTAGTCGTTCGGGTGTAAAGTCTGTAAATCCACCCTTGTACAGAGTTTCCAAGCTACTCCCTGCCAGTTCTATCGAGATAACAATGCTACCAATAATATAGCTAAGTCAAATTGCATATAGCCGAAAAATTTTTATTGTTCCGCGAACAATTTCCCAGAACAAGAAGAGCACAATCAGAAACAAAATTTGCTACGGCGAATCGCCGCCAAATAGAAGAAACGCTAGCAAGTATCGTTTTCTGGAATAATCATATATTTTGGAAATTTTTTGGATTGTCGGCGCAATTATCGGCCGATTTTGAGTAAACTTGGCAGATGAATGTTCAGTAAAAAAAAATTAATTTAAGTGTGATTTTATGTCCCTGTCTTAGAAGCTATGAGATTAAAACAAAAAAGAACCATGAAACAAAACGAATATCTAGCAGAGCTCACCTCTACATCCTTATCTGTCAAACCGTTATGGTCAGACGTACTTCTCCAACGTCCGCGCCTCTACATTGCAGGAAAATTTTTTTGTAGTGATTGAAGGTTTTAAATGTACATTTCTCTTGTAGAATAAGAAGGCATTTAAACAATTTGGTTTGTAGCATATATCTGAGAGTACAAACGATGATGACGCGTAAGGGGGAACTCCATGTCGCATACATAAAAGTCAAACATTCATCTCACGGATTTTTTTAAACTTACACAACTTGTTATACGTATGAAATGACAAATGTTTTAGATTTTTTGCTGGAAAAAAATTTGTTCGAAAATTCATTGCATCTTGATTCCTTATTATTTAATGTAATTCCTGCAAAGAAAAATGGGAATTTGTCATAATGCATTGTACCATTTAGCTTGGTTTTCACTGAATCAATCAGAAATATACATTTTAATGTAAAATTGAACGAGAAATCCCAATTTCTTGGTGCCAATCACTTTTATGTAATAATATTTTACCCCAAATTACTTAATCTACTTTGACTTCACAAATTCATGCAGTTGTACTTGGCAGGATTTTTACATCGCAGATGTTTTTGGTGGGATTTTTCATATTCTCGCTAATGAATGACTGTTTTAATATTGGGAAAGCCGCGAATAGGAAATCTTAAAAAAATTAATTACATTCTATTCTGAAGAAAAGTCGTGTACAGAAAAAGAGAAAGAGGGTGGAAGAGCATCGTGTATCGATTTCAGAAAAATGCCTTGAGCTCGTATCTCTGGTGTACCGAGAAATTGAGAACTTTCGCAATATTAAACAGCCGTATGGACGAACTCGAATAACGAGATTTTTCTGGATATATATCTGACGAATGGATTCCAGCGATCAGAGCAATTGAAAGCAGATGAAAGCTGCAATTTTTGTATGACCATCACGCAAAAAAAACTGCAAACTGTCAGCTATTGAGGCAGAATTCCTTGGAATCTTTTAAAATACCCTACAATCTTTCAAATTCTTCAAAATCTTTGGAAGTACCTTGAAATATTCAAAAATCTCTTGAAATTTTAAAAATCCTATGAAATCCTTGGAGATCCTGGGAAATTTATAAATATACCTCATAGAGAGCCTTGAGATTTCCTTAAAATTACTGATTTTTGTACATCCTCTAAAATTATTAAAATACTTGGAACTTCATTGAAATTCTTCGAATTTTCTTAAAAATTTCTTTGAATTGTTTAAAATATCCCAAAATATTTCAAATCTAAAGATTTCAAAGGATTCGAAGTATTTCAGAAGATACCAAAGGGTTTGAAATATTTTGAGGTACTTCAAAGGAAACTACAAAGAATTCCAGCAGATTTCAAGAGATTTCAATAGATTTGAAACAGAAATTTGAAGGGATTTTAAAAGCTTTCAATAAGGTATTGCAATGAATTTTCCTGGATCCTAAAGGACTTCATAGGACTTCAAATATTTGAAGGGATTTCGATAAGTATCACCAGATTTCTCGCAATTTCATGGGACTTCAAAAGATTTTATAATATTTTAATGAAATTTCAAAGAACTTATTCACAATAATTAAGGTATTTCAAATGATTTCAATGATTTAAGGAGATATTCAAGTATTTCCAAAGATCTTATTCATTTTGAGAGATTCAAAGAAAATGTCATACGGTTTCAAAGAATTTCCTACAATTTCGGAAGATTTAGATGGAATTTTTCGACCTATAAGATTATAGGATATTCTTAGAAATATTAAGGGATTTCATAAAATTTCCGAGTACAATAATTTTAAGGGATTTTTAGAGCTTTTAAGATATTTCAATCTTTCCCGAATTCCAGAAAATATCGTCAGAATTCATGGAATTTCAAAGGTTTTCCTAGGTATTTTATTGAATTTCAACGAATTGCAAAGATTGGAAGTGATTTTATAATATTTCAAGAAGTATCAAAAGGAATTTCATAAAATTTAAGGGATTTTAACAGGACTTCAAAGATTTGTGGGTTTTTAATTTTTTAATTTTAAAGATCGCTGCGAGCAATCCACGCTAGGTCGCCCCTGTCTTGAGGACAGAAAAAGGTTTCAAGTACACTCTTCTCCTTTTTTTTCAGTTGTCCTTTTTTTTTTGGTCTGCAAACATTCAGCTAATAAGTTTGCGAACAAAACTTCTTGTAAACCAGACTCTCAAACATTTTCTCAAGACCAATAAATCCCTACTCTCTTTTTTCCTCCCCTCTGAAACCTAAAATGCCAAAGTAATTTACTGTCGACATATCTGAAAAATGTTTTCACCTTCTTTGTGAACGAAATCTCGTTTTCTTACTTTTTCTTAAGTCATTAGCTATTCCGGGTTCGAGTACGCATTAATCGTCGATTACTTAGCGAAACCTTCAAGAGCATAGACGCTTTTCGAATATTCTCGCGGCGCTAATCCACTTTCTTTTTTCTGCTCCTTTTTTTCTACCTTCGCTCGACAAGTGGGTAACGGTAATTTAATGGACCCTGATGAAAAAATTACTTTATTTATTCCTGAATCCCAGATTTGTTCCGACGGCTATAATTTAGAATCGCTTCCATCACCTCAGAAACTGATCTAAACAAATCTTTATATTTCCAAGTTACTTAGCGACTTCTGTTTTCCTTTTCTTCCACTTCTTTTTTACCTCAACCTTCCGATTTTCCACATTCACTCTCTCATTTTTTCATACGCTCCTCCTAGCCCTCCCCCAATTCTTTCATCAACTAATCATCCATTACTTCCTTCCCTAAGACTTTTACCACATTCTCTTGACAGCTTCCTTTATTTTCAATTTCTGTCATACATACTTCCCATACATGCTCGCATACTTCTTCTTCTCATTTACATATTCTTTATTTTCTGTTATACTGCTTTTCCGAATACATTCCTTCTCTTACCTCGCTTCCAAATGTAAATTTTTATATCCTTGTCCATCTTCTCTCTCCCCATCCCATTCTTTAACTGTGTATCTTTTTCCCTTTACTACATTCCTCATATACTCCAGTCTCATATCCTATACATCTATCCCTAAAAAACTACCCGCTTTCTTCTTCTCGTATTGTTAATCTATATTGCCCTGCTTCCCTTTTTTCTACCTACTACTACTAGTAGTTACTACTACTAGTACTTATTTTATCCCCTTTGTTTCTTCTCTCACCATATATCCAGGTGTCTCCCAGTCCTCCTTAATGTATCGTGCTTGTAACCTCTACATCTCCATTTACTTTTACCTCCATATCTGCTCCATATCCTAATACCAGCCACATCAACGTATCGATCAACCACATTCTCCTTTTGCAATTTTTTTTAACCTTCCCCTTCCTATTCCACATATCTATTTCACTACCCTTGCCGCTTTTTTAATTTTCTCTCGCGGCACTAATTCACTTTCTTCTTTCTGCTCCTTTTTTCTACCTTTGCCCGACAAGTGGGAGACGATAATTAAATGGACCTTAATTGATAAGTTTCCTCATTTATTCCTTAATCCAGGATTGGTCCAGGCGGCTATAATTCAGAGTCGCTACAACCGCCTCGGGAACTGATTGCGATTAGGAGTTTTATTCTGATAAAACGTAGTCTACACAATAGGGAGTTGTCGACAAAGCGTTTCATGTTGGAGTTATAAAAACGAAAAAAGTTTCATCCCGGAGTGTAATATATTCTTGAGGGTATTGATGGATGAATTTAGAGCTTCTTAACGTTTCTTTCCTGGAAAACTTCCCTTTCATTACGTCGACGCAGGTGAGCTCAACGATGCCAGGGTGCATCCATTCACTTCGACGCATTATGTAGAAGCTTCTTGAAGTCCTCGTTCTTAATTTAGAAGGTTTCGTGACCTAAGAATTATAGGGTATTATTGGGCTTATGTAAGACCAGAATATTTTAC
The DNA here is from genome assembly GCA_032362435.1 of Melikaiella ostensackeni. NCBI lineage: Eukaryota > Metazoa > Arthropoda > Insecta > Hymenoptera > Cynipidae > Melikaiella > Melikaiella ostensackeni. The sequence continues at coordinate 8,159,337 of JAUMHM010000005.1, forward strand.
ATCGCACAAAGTGGTAATATACGAGCAAATTACCCCAGAAAAGTCGCTTGGGAATCGAAAGAGTGACCAATCGCTTCCAGTCACTATTTTTAGTGCTCAATCGAATGTAAACGACGTGTTGTGACTTCCGGTTCCCTTTTCTTCTCCTTTCCTTTCAACTCATGCTTCTTTTCCTTTACCAACACTCCCCAATTCTTCTCCTTTAACTCCTTTAGCTTTTTCTACCTCTTTCATCCATTCCTCTCCCCGTGCCTGCTCCCTCAAATTTTCTCAACATCCTTTTTCTAGCCTCCTCTCTCTCAATTCCCTCTCATACAACCATCCCATACATGCTTCCATCTCCCCCTGTCCATTTACATACCCTGCACTCTCTCTTCTCATCTCTCCCCCAATACAGTACTTCTTTTACTTCATTTTCCAATCTCCATCTAGCTATTCTTGTCCATCACTTTTCCTCTTATCCTATTTTCAGATATTTTGGCATTCCTTCCCTTTTTGTCACCTTATACCTGTTATTATACTTTCATTCCTTTATTCTCTCCCATTTATCTATTACCTTCTATTCTCCATCTCTTTTCTCCAATTAATTTTCTAGAGCAATAAAAACAGTAAAATACTGAAATTATCAGACCAATTACAATCCAAATTCCGGAATGGAAAATAATTCAAAGGCATTATACCAAAAAGTATCATCTTATTGTACTATCCGCTTTCGATCGTGCGATTCTGTGTTTGCACACCTTTTGAAGTCTGCACCGTACCGTACCGGATATTCCTAGAATGCTTCTCGTTACTATTCATGAGATTTGTACACTCTTGTATACCAAGTATACCTGGACCAAGAACTAGCTATGCAAATCCGATACTATTCCTCTGAGTAGTTCGGAATTTATACATTCATCTAATAGCGTTATACGATTCAGAAGATTCACCTTATTTACACTCCAGGTCACTCTCACTATATCCCTCCGTCAAACGCTCTCCTCTTCACCAACTTAGTACTCCTTTTGAAACTCAACTCTCCTCGATTAATTATATCCGTGACCTTTCAACAATACCTCTCATTATTTATTTCACCCCTTTCCCTCCTACTTGCCCAACCTCAACGCTTCACCTTTGACCCTCCATCCTTAACACTCTCCCCTTACCCTCTCTGAATGGCCTGCTTTTTTGCCATACACCCCTCCAGGATCGTCCGTATCCCCTTCAATTATATTCCTCATTATTTCTTTCACCCTTCTCCTTCTAGTACTCCGCCATCCACTATAAACCCTCTCTTGATACTCCCATATCTGAACGGCCCTCTTGGCTTCTTTCTCTGCCCCACACCCCTTCGCGTTATCACTTCTTACCTTGTACGTCTTTACTTTTTATCAGTTGAATTGGGGGATACGTCTTTCCTCTGCCCCCTCCGTCCACTTCCATGCGCACCTATCTGAAGACTGTTTGATCACACCGTTTTACAATACGGTGCCCATTAGAAATTGAAATTTTGCAAACACCATCCTCCACTTATAATACTTTCAACTATATGCTTTCAAATGAGAGACATATAATTGATAAATGGAGAGCTACTTTTTTTATCCTTCTTTTTAGAGCGGTCGATATCTAGCAAGTCAGCAGCATGAAGTTGACTCGTATATTAAATACTTTGAGCCCAGGGGCTTGAAGGTCGTCGTTCTGGTTCTTCAGCAGTAGGATTAAGTAAAACGCTTGATATTTCTGTTTTCGACGCAACAGGTGAAGCTCTATGTAATTTTTAAGAAGAGATATTAAGCACCTCTGTGGCATGTGGACATCCGAGTGACTCACGAAGAACCATTAGTACTGACGAACTGCACCAAAGGAACGGACTGGGACAAACTTTAGAGCGACTTCAAAGAAAATGTAAAATCACATCTGGAAATATTTCATCTTCTTCTATATCAAAAATTTTTTATTTCATCAAGGACAGACCCTCTTGGATTGATTTTCAATCACCCAAGCTGTCTTTGAATCACCTTATGTGACTTCTTTGACTTTTGGGTCCTAAAAAATTTTAGTTCAATTTTCTGGAATTTGAAAGCTGGATTTCCTACCCCAATCACTCTCCGCCCTGGCAGCTCAACAAACGCTAATATATCCTGAAACAATCACTCTACTCTCTGTCCAGCCTAAAAAACGCCTATCTATCCTGAATTTATTCACTGTACGGCAGGTAGTAGGCTAATCGCTCTATGATTAGCACAGTCACCTTTATCATCCTTTCCCTTGTAGAGTTGGACGATAATCGCCTTTCTGCATGAAAATATTCATAAATCCAATCAGCCACACAAGCAAATATCCGCCACCGCTCTTAAGCATTTCAGCAGCGATACCATCCACACCAGCAGCCTTACCATTCTTTAGTTTCTTAATCACGGATATAATGCGGTTGATATCGATTCTTCTTCCGCTACCTACACCAGGATTGTCTAACGTATTCTCTTCAGTGCCGCATGTTGTTATGCTCCATAGCCTGACCTCCATACAAATTCATAGAAAATTCACCCATACAGTCTTTTACTTTCTCCGAATCCCATACCATTTTCTTGAAAATCATTTTGCATTTTTTTATCTCCTTCCGCTTTGATTTTATCCTTGCTCTCTTTTACTAGTATCCTGGCTTTCCTTTTTTTGGTCATTTTTTTCCACCTTTTGGTCATTTTCTAATCTGGTCCTTTCCTCATAAGACCTTTAATATTCAAAATTCTCGAGTATGCTTGCTTTTTCGGTGACAGGCACGCGGGTTTCGTGATTCCACCAAGTATCTCCAGCCTTTCTTCCTACAGCTGCAGTACTTCAAACTTCAGATGCACTCTTGAAGATGCTATCCCGTAGTATTATGCAGACACCTTCTACATTTTTATTGCCTTATTCCATCTTCCATCATTTTTCATGATGCCCAAAATATTTATGCAGCTTTTCACGATATACCACTTGTACTTGTAATTGTAATGAACAGGCCTTTTTCTAAGCATGAGATAATCAATCTATCCCCGTTACCGTCCGTTTTTGGGTCTCCGAAATGGCTTAGTACCCTGCCGGTACCTTCGCGTTGCATATCAACCCAGCCATTCGTATCTCCGAGTAAAATTATTCTTTCGCCAGGATCGCGAGTACATATGATATCATTTAACGAGTCCCAGAAGGTATCTTTTACATCCCTACTGTCATCATCAACTGAAGCGTAGCACGCTATAATAAATAGCCCTCTGATTCGCACTTTCATTCTAACCCATAGTAATCTAGGAGATAAATATTCATACTTTTTGACATGTTGCTTCGTTCCCTCATACATAATCAAACCGACTCCTTGGCCGCTATATTATTCTTTATATAATCGTGAGCAAGGTTCGAGTCCGTTTTCTATCTTTCTTACCTTACATCCTTTCCTTTCTGTTTCCGTACACATAAAATACCAAGCTTCCTTACGCGCATTGTGTCCCGCGCTTTCTTTCCCTCAAGATCATTCACACCTCTAGCATTCCAAACACTCAATCTCACTTCATCGCCTGAAACTTTTCCAAGGACATGCCTTTCATGAACAGAAGTGCTAATCCTATCCGAGGCTACTCTACACCATTTCCAGCTCGAAAAGTTAATGTATCCTGAAAAAGTCACTCTACGCCCTTCTCAGCTCAAAAACACCATCTGTCCTTAAAGAACCACTCTACGCCCTGTCCAGCTCAAAGGACGCCCACCCATCCTAAAATTTTATCTATATTAATATTAATCACTCTACGTCTTGTCCAACTCTGGAAACGATCATGTATCCTGAAACAATCGCTCTACGCCATTTTCAGCTAAAAAAACGCTAATCTGTTCTGAAACAATTACTTTCCATCTTTTTCAGTTTAAAAAACGTCAAGCTTTCCTGAAACGGTCACTCTACGCCCTATCCAGCTCCAAAAAAGCAAATCTATAAATGGCGGAAGACGTCTAGGTCTGTTTAGAATGCAGACAGCTTAGCGTTCTTGTGCAGGGATTGCAGTTTATTACCTGCCAACTTCCTAGGTGGTTCACCATTTCTAAATAGTATTCCTATCTATATGGAAGCTTTCAACATCCCCTTTTGTCAAGAAAGTGGTTTTCTTTATTTTAAGTATCAGCAATTTCCTCTATTTATTTTTAAGGGAAAAGGGCGAGGTCAAGGGTTTGGTCAAGATACGGTATCAGCGAAAATGGAAGTTAAAAAAGATGCCTTTATTGCAAAAGGTGTGTGTAACTACGCTCAGTGAAAGTAGGCGTGATTAATATAAAAATAAAAATAGTCAATGGATGTGGTCAACGAAAGTGGTCACTGCCAATAAGGTGGGGGGGGGAGGTGTATCATATGCGTGATTCAGAAAAATGGGCGTGACTAATCCAAATTCTTGCAACAGTGACGACGAAGAGATCTTCTCATAATATCGAGTGATAAAAGCATATCCAGTGATAGACATTCAGAATAATCAAACGCTTTCCTAAAATTATGCCGAAATATATTACAACTAAACATTGACAAAAAAGATTTTTGGCAGACATTATGTAGAATTTGTCCCTTTGAGAGAGGTGATCAATGAAAATGGAAGTTAAAAAAGATAATGAAAGTGGATATGATTCATGAAAATGGGTGTGACTGAGGGACATCCCCAAGACAAATGGGCATTGTCAAAGTGAGCAGTGAATCGAAGTGGACGTTACCAATTAAGTGGGCGTGTATAATGTGCGTCGCTAATTAAACGTTTTGTAACAGAGACGGCAGAGACATCTTTCCATAATATAGAGTGATAAGGATTTTCTCATATTCTATGATTTCTGGTTCGAAAGAAACTCCAGTCCAATTCAGGAATTTTTGGGGACTTTAATCTGTAATGAAGAAAAACTTTCAGCGTTTCTAGGGCACTTGACTACTCGGAAAGAGAGAAGCGCTTCCTGGAAGCTGGAGGTTGGATTCCTCTTTTCGCGCTTTAGGGCTAGCTGGTGATGTTACACAACCAGGAGGCAGACTAAGATAAATGCCTAGCGGATAATCTATTAATGGCAAAAGTCATCCAGGTGCGCTCGGAATGCAGGCAGCTTAGCTTTCTCGTGCACGGATTGCAGTTGGCTGTCTGCCGACTTGCCAAGTAGTTCACCTTTTCCAAGTAGTAGCCCCATCTATAGGCAGGCTTCCTCCATCTTCTTTTGCCAAGAAAGTGGTTTTCTTCATAAATATCAGAAATTTCTTTCATTTTTTTTCAAGGGAAATGGGCGTGGTCAAGAGTTTGACCAAGAGACGTGATCAATGAACATGGGAGTTAAACGAAGATGCCTATATGCTTTCAAGGATTAAAAAGACGTTTTCTGGTTGAAAATGGATATATACTGCAAAGATAGTGTCTAACCATACACAATGAAAGTGGGCGTAGTCAATGGAATAGGCGTGTCTAATAAGGTGGACCGAAAACAAATTTTTAAAAGATTTTCATAATGGGTAGCAAAAATCTTTTTTTTTGCATATCGAAGTGAGCCCCCACGACTTTTTTCCGATTTTTCAAACGATATCTGCAGTTAGCAGAACTTTTTGAAGTTCAAAGCGATGAAAACGGTGATTTTTTCGATATATTTCAATGTTGTGTCACTATTGCTTTATCGAATCTGTTTTTCCTAGACGAATTTACTTCATTTAATATAGCAAATAATTTTTCAAAACTTTTACTGTGAAACAAAAATTTTGGTGATGAATAAAGTGACGTAGAATATAATTTTTATTTGAAAATCGATATTTCGAAGATAATCAGAAGTGTTACAGAATCGTCAGCAAATTTTGGTGTAATTATTCTTTTTATAGGTCTTTTAGGGACTAAAAAGACATGTAAATTCAGAAGGAAAGATAATTATTATTATAATTGCGAGTTTAGCTTATCATTAAGTAAAATTATGTTTTTGCAGCTTCAAGAAACTTTCGTTTCGCGAGCAATTCCGATGTTTTTATATAGTTTTGTATAGTCATATCGATTTTTTGGTGAGACCAGCAAAGAATGTTCTTTCCAGCGAAGGTGTATTATTCATAGACAAATGGAATAATGATTTTCGGACTTAAATTCCGGTGTCATATCCGGCATCACTCACAAACATTTTCGTTTTACCAGAACGGCTCCACATATGAATTTTTCTTTTTAAAAATTATCCTTTCTAGAGGTCTGTTACGGTTCCAAAATACGTGTATATTGAGAAGAAAAAATTGAATTATTTATAAATGCAATTTTGGCATACCATTAAGTGAAAAAATATTTTCTCAGCTTCAAGAATTTTCGTGTCATCTGATGATGCTTTGTTATTTTTCCATTCTAAATTCGTTTCTTACATTAATAGTATATTGTACGACAAGTTGAAAAAGCGCGAGATTTAAGATGAGTGTGAAGTTAGCCACCCGAGCGGTGGCTATCACACGAGTTTTAAATCGTCGCTTTTTCAACATGTGGGACACGATACTTTTTCTGTAATTTGTTTAAAAA
>JAUMHM010000005.1:8165936-8181585 GCA_032362435.1 Melikaiella ostensackeni
AACCTCGGTAAAAGTACATGGAAAAATTTCCAGAGGTACCGGCTCAGGGATCGAATTATTATTATTATTATTATTATTATTATTATTATATCACTAAGTCCAATCCCTCTCGGGGTAAGCGTAACTCATTCGGTTCTAGCCTGGTTATACTACCGGGGGTAAAGGAATTTATATGGTAAGCTAGGAGGAGAGATAGGTTCTAGGTCAAACTAGAAGTCGCGTGCTGCTCATTCAAACGACATACTCTTTCCACAACACCACTCCGACACGGATCGCTAATCAATCTCTCTAGCAATCACCCCAAGTGAAGATGGCCCATGAGCATCCAAAATCTTTCGATTCAGGCATCACTCTTCTTCTTATATGAAATTGTCCTACATATAGCCCTATGCTTTAATACATCGTTTGCTTCCTTTGTTTCCATATATCTTTTCATACAAGCAATTGTGTTTCTACCACTATTTATATCTCTTCGCATTCGAGTCTCATTCAGACATCCCAACCGTTCTTCTCTAAACATGACCAATCCATCTCAGCAAATTTTTTTCACTTTTGTCGATCAATATATCTTCTACATCATATTCTTTGAGAACAAACTTATTACTGACTTAGCCCATTAGCGTTTTATCGTACATTTTCTGCAGAAATTGCACGCCAACCACATTAATTTTACTTCTATCCTTGTCTTGACACAACGATAATCTTTCTACCCTAGTTTATACATCTGGATATCTCTGCATCTATTACCTTTCTGTCAGCAGCAAATAAGCTTCCAGGATACACGAAATCTTCAACCTATTCTATCCTCTCTTTGTTTGAGGCAATGTTTTACAATGCTTTCTAACCTCTTCTTTCAAACACAATAATTTTTGTTTTATTCACGTTCTTCTTAGGACCCATACTCTTTATGTTAGTATCCAATCTGCCCACCATTCTCTGCAAATCATCGACTGATTCTGCCGTAACAATCTTTTCATCTACAGTCCAGTATGAACGCCAGTCCATGCACTTTCCCTGTCCCGAGATCAACACCTTCCCAGTCTAAAAGAGTCATTCATAGACATTTTTCCAAGTATATATTGAACATCCAGGATGACATAATCTCAAACCAATCGCTCAGTTGTCCATTTACTCTTAAACTCACTTTACTATCATAATATACTGCTTTCTTTGTTGTTAGAAGCTAACCATTCACTCCATACTCTTTCTGGACTTCCCAAGGTTTAGTTCTACCCACATTATCGAAAGCTTTTTCAAAATCAAGAAATGCACAAAAACTTGTTTACTTACTCTCAAACTTATTTCCATGATCTGTCTCAAGCTAAATATCTGATCAGCACATGATATCCCTGGCATAATTCCATATTGTGCTCCCAAATCCTTTCTTCAGTTACTGCTATGACCTTACCGATAAATATTTCTGTGGTGATACCATCCACACTGGCAACCTCACCATTTTTTAGTTTCTTAATTGCGGATATAATGTTGCGAATTTAAGTTCTTCTTCACTCTCTACATTTGTATTGCCTAATTCTGGCTGTCCAGTCCTCTCTGTGATGACCTATATATTTCTGCAGTTTTTTACGATATACTATTTGTACTTCCGGTATTTGCAGATTCTCTATTTTAATTTGCCTCTGCTTCGACTCATTATTGATTCTTCTTCACTTACATCCTTAACCCTAGGTTCATTTTTGAAACTATGAGGTTGTGATCTATTCCATATTCAAAACCTCTCATAATCCTTGTGTCTCTAACTAGCCCTATTACTCTCTCATCCGCTACAACAAAGTCAATTATTCTGTGGCTTTCGCCTCTGCATCAAGTATACATGTGGATAATTTTACCTCTAAACCAAGTATTTTTAATAAACAAGCCTTCTTCTATGAATAAGCAAATCGATTTCTTCCTGTTACCGTTTCTTTTCAGGTCCTCGAAATGACCAAGTAACCTGTATGTACATTTGCGTTGAACACCAACCCAGCCATTCATATCTCCTAGTAGGATGATTAGAGAATTATCCCGGGAAGCCTCAGGATCGCAAGTATCTAGAATATCATCCAATTAATACCAGGAGATATATTTCACATCACTACTGTCATCATTAAGTGGAGCGTGGCATGCTTCAATAAATGGCTAAGGGTCTGGGGATAGTTTCGAAGGAAAAACCCCCAAGGTAAGGCGTGAAAAATCGTTCAGAAGGCTGCGCGGCATCAGATTTTGGTGTTTAATACAGTGTATCTGTTATACCAGGTTGCCTCCTACAGTATTCAGACCTAACACCCGCATGTGGGGCTCTGCAGGGGTGGACCGTACAGCTCCCTATGTTAGTTATTCGTTTGACTGAATATGGAGAATGATCAATTAAACCGAAGTTTTTGTGAGCTGGTATTTAGAGGGGAGCTTGACGTCGCAGCGACCAAGAGGGCCTTGTTTTTTATCAAGTTTTGCTTGATAAAGATGAAGGAGCAGGGGGTCCAGAGGCTCCATGAAATGGTGACTTTGCTAAACAGAATGATGGAGTTCTGCAAAACACATAGAAATATGCTTAGGCCAATAAAAGATGGACTCGATGTTTCGCAGAGAGTGTTTAGTAAAGCTGAAACGTGGAAGAGAGAGCAGGAGGTCGATGGAGGTGTCCCATGACTGATTCGAATGTGACACACTCGCGTTTGAAATGACTTAGACGGTGAAAGAAACTGAAGCAACTCTCGCACCCGTTCACGGGAAGGGGACGAGAGAACCTACCACGAGCCCTGTAAAGGTCGGCGCGTTTAGAGCTAATTCAAAAAAGCTCAAGTCTCGGGTTCAGGGAGCCAAATCCGCAACCGTAAAGAGAGATTTCAGGTAGGAGAAACCTGCCAGCACGCTTGAGAAGAAGAAGTAGAACAAGAAGCGAGCGCGACCCAGAGCTGTTCATATAAAACCGGCAGAGGGTTCAAGCTACGCCAAGGTCCTGAAAAACCTCAAGAACACGGTGAAGCCAGACACCTTTTGTGTTAAGATCAAGGCTGCAGGGCAACGGGGAACGGTGACGTTCTCGTCGAGGTGGGCAACGAAGCAGAGAGCAGGGCAAAACTGACCTCTGCCATCAGGAAGGCTGTTCCTCGATTCATTAACGGAGAAACTGGAATTGAGGGACACCGTGAAGAAGCACTTTGTGGAGAACTATTCTGGCGAGTTAAAGGTCAGCATGACGAAGAAAGCCTTCAGGGGCAGTCTAAAGACTTATGTGGAGATGACCGAGGAGATTGCCGCGAGATTTCTCAGGTCAGGACACCTTAAGATGGGTTGGGTGTCCTTCAGAATTAAAAGAAGGTGGAGGCTGTGAAGTACTATCGTTGTCAAGGTTATGGCCATCTGGCAGCGACCTGCACTAGGTCTGACAGGACGACGAGTTGCTGGAGATGCGGCAAAGAGGGCCATCGGGCTGCGGAATGCAAGAGCACGCCACAGTGATATTTCTGCGCCGCAAAGGAGGATAAACCCAGGACTGTTCATCTTCCGGGAACAATGATCAAAGATGCAGCCCCGCAGAGGAAGCCTTGAAAACCCTAATCAAGAGCTAATCTGTTTCAGAAGAATAAGAATACTTCGACTTACATGATGGCAGGGGAAGATCAGGAGACAGATGCCAACAGGAGCCCAAGATAGCTAAGAAAAGGGCACCCTCTGAAGTAATGCGATGGCGGTTCTCGATATGATCTTTGCAAAGACGGAAAGGATGGTTCTTTTTAGTAGTGGAAATTCCACACGCTTGGGAAATGCGGACCCTCCCAAGTATTTTTGAAAGATTTTTCACCATTTCTCGAAATATATACATATATCTAGTCCTGACTATAGTTCTAGTGTGTTTTTATTCTTTTTTATCTCACATTGCTTTTTCTTTATCTCAGGTATACATGAAATATCAAGCTTCCTTACGAGAATTGTATCCTGCGATTCCCTTTTCTCAAGATCATTTATAGCTCTAGCATTTCAATCATTCAGTCTCCATTCAATGCCTAAAACTTTTCCGATGGCATCCCTTTGTCAGCAAAAGTGTGAATCCAGTTTGAGGCTATATTATTATTTGTATTCTTCATTATTCAAAGTTTACACCCAACTACCAACTTGATGCGAAGAATGTTTTTCAAAAGCATAAAGTCACGTCTAAACTAAGCAGCTAAATTGTCATAAGGTGGTGTGTCCATTCATATCGCCAGTCCCACCAAACTTCGGTCATTCGAAGGAAAGTATATGCAAAACTAAATTTGATTTAAATTAGAAAGCAAAGAAAAAATGAAAATTAAATTGAAGGATGGTGTAAAAAGCACCCATAGTAAAAGGAGACTGCGTTAAATTGGAGAGATTTGGAAGGTTCTTCATCGTCAGGGTTGACTGGTCGAAAACAACGACTCGTCGAACGATGGGGATGAAAGCATGTCACATTATATGAGACTCGAGAATCGTGGCGTCTCCATCATTCCACTCAATGACGCGTCAAACGCAATCAGAGTGGAGATTGCCTCGTCGAGTCCCGGGGTTTCGCACTTCCCATAACCATATCCCACCGATAATCCGACCAATTATTGTAGATCGCTTGAAAACCGTGAAGTATAGGAGACTGAGTCTGAGGCATCATTTCCGGTTTGTTGACTTCGTCCGGGACCCCTGCCTGCCTATGTAACTCGCCGGTTTTCCATGGCAGAAGACAAGGTTTATAAGTTCCACCTGCGCAACCTGCACTCCAAGCTAATTGAATTTGGTCTATCTGTATAGTTATGCTTCCCTTGCGTGACGTAATGCAGGTTCAGAGACTCCACTGCATCGATATAACGCTCTCTGCAAGCTAATTAATTTGTTTTAATTATGGAACGCTGAAGCGTTGTCAAGCTTGTTTAGACTCAGTTGAGTGTAAACAATTCGATACTCTCTCGCTTCATACTAGATCAAAACTTAAGTTTAATTTTGCATTGACCCAAAGAACGTCTGACGAATAATTTGTGATATACTTAAAATTAAAAAAATATTGAAAAGAGACAGCTGTAGAACCTGAAAAATAAATAAAAATGCGGTCCTCCTTTTTCTGAGCGAATAAGTACTGTTGACGATAATTAGAGTAGTTACATAACCCAGAAAAAAATGGTGCCACGTCATTGTGCAAGAGAGGTGAATTATTGACTATTGCTCAGCACACAACCTGAAAGTAAAGACTCCTATTATGAAAATTAAGCTTATCAGAAAGGTAGAACAAAAACGGAAGTAGGATGGAAAAGGGATGAGTCTGATATGTGCGAGTAAAATAATGCGACCAGTGTGGGATATGGGAAAGAGAAGGTCCAAGGACGACTGGAGGATGAGAGTGTGGATGTTCGACGTACTAGTGCGGTCAGTGTTAAGTTATGAAGTGGAAATTTGGGGATGGACAGAGCATAAGAGAATAAAAAGTTTGCATAAGAAATTTCTGGGATGGGTCACTAGGGTGAGTTAGAGCTGCCCAGGTTATATGCTGAGGGAAGAAGTATGATGAGAGAAAATAGTGGTCAGGCGACTGAAAAAATAATGGAATTTTGAAGAGAAACTAATAAGGAGGGAGGAAAGCAGGAATGCTCGAGTATGTGTCCGGGAGATTATGAATAACAAAAGGAGGGGTAGCGTGGGACATTCGAAGTGAGAGGAAGAGATATGTTAAATGAAGATTGAATGTGGTATGCAAGTGAGGGGTAGAGAATGACTGGGAATAGAGGAAGAAATGAGGGCAAGGCAAGCAGAGGAAAGATGGGAAAAAATCTTTGATTCAAGGTACAACAGCTGTTATAGGGTGATTGAAAGGAAGGGAAAGCCGGAATACCTGGAAGGGTTAAGAGAGAGAGAACTGGTTACACGGGGTGGGAAAAGCCAAAAAATGAATCCCAAAGAAGGGGAGTGAGGAAGTACTGCTGCGGAATTGAGCTATCATTCTTAAATTGATAGCGGTAAGAGGAAGTGGAAGCCTAGGGCAAGGTGGCAAGCGTCTAGAATTAAGATTAATGGTTAAGGCGAAATTGTAAGAAATAGTTGATAAGGTAGTATGCAAGGATTGTTGATAAGAAAATATGTAATGGTTTTGTGGAGGCTCTTAAGCCAGTCGAAGGGAGACAGTATAAATAAATGAAGAAATATCCCAACTCCCGATTACTTTTTCCAGTGTATCCAAAATTCTAAGCTTTTCCAGCCATTCTTTTTGAATAGTTCTCCTAAAGGTTAATTCCCACATAAGTTCTTTTAATTCCAATAGAAAATTCCCTTAATTCTAAAATTGCCCATTCCTATTTGCATTTCCGGATCTTCGCATTCGATTTTCCGAGGATTACGTATCAAGGATATCTCGCAAAAGTAACTGAAAGCTATGTAGGTGTGCGTTTCCACTGAATTAAAACAAATTTCCTATTCGAGTTTTTGATGTCTATAGACAATTGATAACTATTGTTTTTTTGTGATAGAGATTTGCATTTATCATGTTTTTGTTCAGCATAATATTTGTAGCAGAGCATTTTCCTTGGTTCCGGAAGTACTAAAAAAGTTATTGAAATTTCGTAACTTTTTAAACGCAAAGAAGATTAGCCCAATAAATCGTCATTATTTTCATATTTTCACTCGAAAATTGACCTTTTCGAACCTTACAGGTCGCAGGAAATTTGTGAGATTTTTTTAACTATATATTTAAGTTTTGATGTAAATAAGTAACGAATAAAGTAACAAAGGTAAGGGAGTTGTGAGTCTCCCAGAAGTGGAAATCTGAACTAGAATAATCTAAAAAAACACTTTTAGAAAGAAAATGATAAAATTCCATAGCTACGGAGATTTATAGCCCAATATAGAAAAATTACCATTTTTCTCTAACCTGTCATTCTAAACTTTCTAAGATCTATATAAACACTTTTAAAAAGAACAAAAAAATCCATATCTGAATATTCATTTTTCCATTAAAAATTAATTTTTTTAATTGAGAATTTAACTATTCCAGTTGAAGGTTCATCAGTTCAGTTGGTACTTCATCTTTGTAGTTTGAAATATAACTATTGTTGGTTGAGAATTCATCACTTTTATTTGAAAACTTGATTATTTGGTTCAAAATTTAATAGTTTTCTTCGAAATTCAACGATTTTGATAGAAAATTATTTTATTTGGATGGAAATTCGATTTTCTTGTTCAAAATTTGTCTTCTGGGTTAAAAATTTAACTATTTTGGTAGAAAATTAAACTATTTAGTTGCGAATTAACATTTCAAAAATTTCAACAATCAGATTGATTTTTTTCTCTCTTGACACGCTCTAACTCTTTTGTTGAAAATTCGTTTTTCGAATTTTCTTTTTGGTTGAAATATCAACTATAAAATTTGTCGTTGAATATTAAGTCTTGCGATTGAAAATTTAACTATTTCATTTTTGATTGAAAATTCGTCTCTTTTGTTTTAAATTTAACTATTTCGTTAAAAATTCGTCTCTCCTTATTGAGTTCAACTGTCTTCTATTTAAAATTAGAATATTTCTTGGTTGAAGATTCATCATTTGTGTCGGAAAATCATCTCTTTCGTTGAAAATTAAACTATTGTGTTAAACAAATTTTTTTGTATAAGCATTAATTTTTTTGACTGAAAATTTAACTATTCCATTCTTGGTTTAATATTTAACTCGTTTAGTTGATAGTTCTACTATTTGCTTTAAGATTTACCTTTTTTAGTTGAAAATTCATGTATTTTTTCAAAAATTCGTTTTTTTTTGGTAAACATTTATTCTTTAACTGAAAATGTAATTGTTCCATTTTTGATTCAAAATTTATCTCTTTTGTTGAAAATACAAAACTTTAGTTTGAAAATTTATCTTTTTCAGATGAAAATTCATATGTTTTGTTGAACACTCGTCGTTTTTGGCAGAAAATTAATCTTTGTGTTTGAAAATCCATCTTCTTTAGTTGCTAAGTTAACGATTTGGCTCAAAGTTGAACTCCCTTGTTAAATTTTTTTTCAGTTCATCATTCATTATTTCAGTAGAAAATTCATCTCCGTGGTTGCGAGTTTAACTATTCTGTCGAAAACTCGTTTCTTTGTTGTTGTCAATTCATTTTTACCTAAAAATTCAACTTTTCTACTTTTGGTTGAAAAATTATCTTTTCAGATAGAAAATTCATGTATTTTGTTGAAACTCGTCTTTGTTGTAAAAAATTAATCTTCTTGTTCAAAAAATTATCCTTTTTTTACATTTTTAACGACTTGGTTGAAAGTTCAAGTTCTTTGTTAAAAATTCACTCTTTAGTTGATGGTTCATCATTTTAGTTGAAAATTTGTCTTCTTAGTAGAAAACTTAACTATTTTCTTAAAATTCTTCTTTTTTCTAAATTTATTTTCAACTGAAAATTTGACTATTCACTGTTTAGTTTAAAATTTATACCATTTAGTTGATGGTCCTAGTATTTGGTGTAAAATTTCTCTTTTGGAGTTGAAAATTCATGTATTTCGTTGAAAATTCGTTTTCTTTTGGTTGAACATTTATTCCTTATTAAAAGTTCAATTATTCCATTTTTGGTTCAAATTTGATTTTTTTTTGTGAAAATTCAACAGTTTAGTTTGGAAATTTATCTTCCTCAGATGAAAATTGCTGCATTTTGTTGAACGCTCGTCGCTTTTAGTGGAAAATTGATCTTCTTCTTTGAAAATTCATCTTTCTTACTTGCAAAATTAACCGCTTGGTTGAAAATTGAAGTTCTTTGTGAGAAATTCACTTCTTTAGTTGATGATTCATCATTTTAGTTAAAAATTCATCTCGCTAGATGAAAACTAGAGTATTTTGTTAAAAATTCGTTTCTTTCTTTGTTTTGAATTAATTTTTTAACTGAAAATCTAACTATTCTACTTTCAGTTGAAAATTTATCTTTTTTCTTGACGGATAATTCATGTATTTTGTTGAAAAGTCGTGTTTGTTGGTAGAGAATCAATCTCCTTGTTTGAAGAATTCATCTTTTTTAGTTGCAGATTTAATGAATTGGTTGAAAGTTGAAATCATTTGTTAAGAATTCATTTCTTTAGTTTATCATTCGCCATTCTGGGTGAAAATTCATTCCTTTCAGTTTTAGATACGATAAAATTGTTTAAAATAAGCTTTTGGTTTTCGGAAAACTTTTTCCAAAACTTATAATGGCGAAAATTTGAAAACGGTTTCATTGATTAATATTGAAGTTGCAGAAGGCTTGTTGAACATATGATAGAACCTAAGGAAACAGAATAATTTCACACATTTTTTTCAATCTAAGGGGACTAAAATGTGAATTTTTTAGTAAAAATATCAAAAAATGGCCCTTCTTGGCTGATTATTTTTTCGCTTAAAAAATTTCGAAATTTCTAACATTTTTTTCAGTACATCTGTAATCAAGGAAAATGGTTCCCTAGCAATATTATGTTAAAAAGATCACACCGAATGGAAATCTCTAACAATTACAAAACAACAATAATTGGCAATTTAATTCAATTTAATTTTCTGCAGTTTTTAGGGTTTTACAGCCCTCGGCAGAAACCCTTATAGTGTCGATTGGGTATTCGTCTATGCGCTGTACTTTTATGGGAAGGGGAAGGGCGGTGTGGTGATGGTCGGTGATGGTAGTGAAGTGTGGTAGGGCATGTAAGGTGAGGTGTGATGAGGGTGGGGAGAGATGGGAAGAACAAATGAGGGAAGTGTGCGTGGTAGGGGAAGTGTTGGGTGTGGAAGGGGTGGTTGTAAAGGGTGGTAAGGGGTGGAAAATTTAGAGAAAATGAGGGGCGCGGTGGTGGTATGGTGAAGAAAGGTGAGTGTAGGGAGAGAAAATGAGGAAAATTAGGGTGAGGAAGTGTAGTAGTGGTAGCAAGGGGTGGTATAGTGAGGGTGGAAAATTGAGAGGGGAAGTGATGGTGGGAGGGAGGGGCGGGAGGGGAGGGGAATAGTGTTAGCGGAAGTGTGGGGAGTGAAAGGCAGGATGTTGAGGGGACGTGAGAGGTAGAAAATTGAAAGGAAGTGAGTGGGGGGAAGTGCGGAGAAGGGTGTTAGGTAAAGTGAGGGGAGGGAAAGTGGTGGTAGGGAAGTGAGGGAAGGGCAGGGATAGTGAGGGGTTAGAGTAGGTAGAGGGATGATGAAGTGAGGAAATGGCAACGAAGCCTCTTTTTGTAGGCGCTTGTCTACTAAACAACTAATTTTTAACTCAAATATTTTCGAGGCAGTACTTAGAATCATCCGATCTATGGGAAGATCCTAGTTCTGAGGAATCAAAGAGAAGCTGCTTTAAAGTTGGTATTCCAAATATACTTCCTCGTCAAGAGCAACAGAAACTGAAATCAAATTCTGTTCAATTCACTCTAAATCGAAACGTGTAATAGCGTTACAGAATGGAATCGTGTTAACCATCGTACTCGTCGTTTTTCTGAGTAGCTGCTTGCTCTCTGCATCGAGACCGACCCGCTCGATGGCGAGCGTCTAATTAAATTCGAACCCTCCAAGCATTCGCAATTAAAAGGAAACTTTCTGAATTCGTAGCACGGACATCCATTGCCCTATTTCATTCCATTTTCAGCTCATAAGGCTTTTCCCACCGAGTCATGTGAGTTTGAAACCAAGAATCTAACGACAAAAATACTGAACTTCGGGTGAAGGTGCTGGCAGAAGGCACCACCACCATAGCTAATTTGAAAAAAATTTTGATCAATTTCAAGAGAATTTTTGGCTTTTTGGGCTCTCCAGAACTGCGAAAATTAATTTTCAAAAATCAACATCTATCACCCAAAAACTCTATGAAATATACGCTCATCTCGCGTTACTGTTGAACTAGATTTAAATAGCGCCCGTTACTGTGCCGACCAGGCCCGAGGCCAGCACAGCAACGAAAGATGATTGTACCGTATAAAATATGCACTAAACCTAAATATAAGCATATTAGAACTTTGGGTTAACTTTGGGCTCTCTGAAAGATCCAAGACTAATTATACAAAACAAACCCCTAACAATATAAAACTACCAACCAAGGAAAACTTAGAGAGGAAGTACACGAAAAATTATTTCAAAGGCTTAAGCTATTTTTCAGTACACCGAAAATTACAAAAACCTACCACTAAGTGAAAAATTGGATAATGAATCAAAAACAGCAAATCAGAAGTTAATGATTTCTCGAGCTTCAGAAACAGCCAAAAAATTTTTGAATAAAAAATCATCACACCACACTCTTTCACGAAACTTAAGTTCGTATTCCCAATCCGACAATAGTATTCAAAAATATCCAAAAACCACCCCTAGCACTTTTGTCGAAACAAATCCGAAGAGTCACCATGCAAAACAGCCAGGATGTTTTACAATCAAGAATAATGACACATGTAATCTTCAAAAAACTCCATATTATATCCCTTACCCAAGAATAATATTCAATAGCCTCAAATAACCTCATCTAGCACTTTTATTAAAACAAATTCAAAGTGTGTTCATGGAAAATAGCCAAGATATTTTAAAATTTAAAATATTTACAAGAGGCACCCTCAAAAGACGTTGTCTTATATCCCCAACTCGACAATAATATTTAAGAAACCCCAAAAACCATTCTTAGCACTCTTACCGAACTCCATCTTATCTGCCTTGAACTAAGACAGCCAAAAAATATTCAAGTTTCCCTTATTCAAAACGATCACCTTCAAAAGATTCTATATCATATTCTTAACCTGACAATAGTAATCAACAACCCTTAAAAATCACCCCCAGCACTTTCATCGAAATAAATCTAAAGTTTTTCAACGCGAAACAGCTAAGATATTTCACAATTAAAAATAATTACACAATTAACTTTCACAGAACTCGAAGTTACATGCCCAATTCGACAATAATATTCAAAAACTCGCAAAAGCCACCCATAGCACTTTTGACGAACCCCATCTTATCTGCTTAGAACTAAAGAAGCCCAAAAAATTTCGAATTGCAAATAATTCAAATAGACACCTTCGCGAGACTCTACATAGTATCCTGAACTCGACAATAATATTGTAGAACCTTCAAAAATCACCCCTAATAATTATGTATAAGCAAATCCAAAGAGTCACCATGCAAAACAGCCAGGATATTTTACAATTAAAAATAATGACACATTTCATTTTCAAAAAACTCCATATTATATTCCAAACCCAAGAATAATATTTAACAGCCTCAGAAAAGCACTCCTAGCACTTACAACAAACACCATCTTAGCTGCCTCGAACTAAAACAGATAAGAAATGCTCCAATTGCAAATAATCATAATAGTCACTTTCGCAAGATTCTGTGTCATATCCTTCATCCGACAACAACATTCAATAATTCACAATTTGAAATTTTTTGGCTGCTTTAGTTTCAAGCAGCTAGGGTGGGGTTTGTTAGAAATACTAGGAGTGCTTCTTAGAGGCTTCTGAATATTATTTTTGGGTTGGGAATATAACTTGGAGTTCTTGAAGCCGTCTCGTCTGTTTATATTTCATTTGGGCACATTTTGGCTATTTTTGTGAAGCCTGAGAAAAGCATTAACTTCTAACTTACTTTTCTTGGTTATGAATCTATTTTTTTAAATAGATGTAGGTTTTAGTCTGATAGGTTGTTTCCGGACGAATAACTTTGCGCATTTCCGTTTGCTCAAAAATAGCCCAACATCGCTGATATTGTGAAGTTGATAATGTGAAACGAATTTTGGGTCTCTTGAAGATTCTAAATATAACCCAAAATTCTGATACGCATATACTTAGGCCAAGAGCATATTCTATTATTGAGAGTAGTTTTCGGGTGATAGATGATGCTCGTAGAAAATGAATTTTCGCAGTTTTGAAGACTCCAAGAATTTCGTGATTATATTTGCGTGCTGAACGTTAAGGAGAAATTTAAATTTTGATTGAGTCTGAATTTAATTTTTTAAATATTAAAATAAAAGAGACCAAAAATAGCTCCAAAATAATGGCATAAGCGAATTGTTCAAATATCATTGTGCAGGTTATAGCGGATGGAATGGGCCTAATATAAAGTGATGAGCCTAATTATTCTATATTTGAACATTAGGCAACGGACTACTGATTTTTATTCGAAAATTGCACATTTTCCAGGTTTATGCATTTATACGATGAATCTCATCATGCATAAATTCTCTGAAATTCCGACATCTCTTTTGTCTCCATTCCGCTGACCATTACTTTCCCAGCACTGATATTTGTACAATTCTAGATTTAGTTCAGATTCTAATTAGAAGTGGTGATTACATTTGTAGCTCCAAATAACGATACAAATTATACGGTCTAATATGATGTAGACTCATAAACGGGAACTTTGCCACCCTTAGAGCCCAGCGTTTGCGTTAATTTTATACGTAATTTATTGCACATAAACTGCTGAAGTGTGAAGTCTCAGGCATGGGGTGTTTCTGTGTGTGCTCGGCAGTATTAAATTCGTACATGAGGATATTACGCATTACTCGCACCAAGATAGACAGGATTGGCTGGTACTCGATTTCAAGTCCAATTAGCGAGAAGATACGTACACCATTTGATAGAGGTAAAGGCAAGAACCCTTTAGGCATGTCCGGCCACAATTTCGGTCTTACGAGTATAATAAGTTGGTCATGTCTAAGTCATATTTTAGCTTCAGCTTGAATTTATTCAATAGTCTAAAACTGTTTACAATGTTGTTTAATCGCCATCGTTGTTTCAGAAACTTAATAGGAACGCCCAATTTCTTTGACCATGCCCATTGAATACACCCGTATGCCTCTCGGAACGCCTATTTTCATTGAACACGCCCACTTACATTGGGCTGGACTAGACATACTCTTTGTCATAATCCCTCTCCAAATCTCAAGCGTCTAGTAAGTCCGTAAAAGTATGAAGAAATCTTTTTTTGAGCCCCATTTTCATTGATCACCTCTCTTGTCTGAACACTAGATCACGCCTATTTCGAATAATAACAAATGGAAGAAATTTAAGATATTTAAAATTGAATGAAGCACTTTCGTGAAAATTTTTCACTTCATATTATAAAAAGATCTCGACCTCGTCGTTGCTAAAAGAATGTAGACTAACGGCGCTCATTTTCTTTGACTACGCCCATCTAACACAGGTCAGTTACACCACCCCCCCCCCCCCCCATCATAAGTTTGGAATTTCTTTAGCTCACTGAATTGCGCCGCAAATGCGCTCATATGCGCCATCAATGAAAAATTTTGCGTCACAAGACCCTAAGAGTTATTGTCAGGGCTACGTGGGGGGATGGATACACACTTGACCCCCCCCCCATTTGACAAATAAAATTTTAGATTATATGACCTTGAAGAACTCCAAATGGGGCGATATGCGCCATCAAGAAAAAATTTTGCGCCACATTGATAACCGAGTTATCAACGACATAAATGGGGGGAGGGGGCTGGCGCGATTCTTCTAAAATAATAACTTTTCTTCAAAATCATCATAGCTATTCGTGAAAACTTCTAATGCGCTCAAATGCGCCACCAAATAAAATATTTTGCGACAACTAATTAATGAATATATCCTTTGGGGGGGGGGGGCAGTGTGAAATAGGCGTTAAATCATCTACCGTGGTATTTAATTGAAAATAACTGACAGGAAGGCATCCATCTTCAAATGCGCTCATATTCGCCACAATAAATTTTTGAAAGATGTCCACAATACGGAGATTTTGACACTTTGCGAAGTGATGACTGAATGAAAAAAATTGTGAAATTTCCAAATCGTGAGGTCTTTTGACACAACCTCAAATGCGCTCATATGCGCCACAAAAATTTTCTGCATATCTAAAAAATTGCCGAAGATATGAAGGTCGTAACACTATGCAAAGTGATAACAATTAGAAAAATTGTTTATGATGTGCGGCAATGACGGACTTTTCGGATATGATTTCAAATGCGCTCATATGCGCTATCAAAATTTTCTGCACACCTAAAAAGTTGCCCAAGATATAGAGGTCATAACACTTTTCAAAGTGATGTCCACTGAGAATAAATTTTTTATAATTTGCGGCGATGACGGACTTTTCGTATAGGGTCGCAACTGCGCTCATATGTGTCATTAACATTTTCTGCATATCTTAAAAATTGCCCAGGATATGGAGGTCGTAACACTGTGCAAAGTGATGACCACTGAAAATAAATTTTGTATAATCTGCGGCGATGACGGACATTTCGTATAGGATTTCACATACGCTCGTATGCGTCACAAAAATTTTGTGCATATCTCAAAAATTGCCCAGGATATGGCGGTCATAAAATTTTGAAAATTAATAACAAGTGATTTTTTACAATTCTCAAAGTATTTGCACCCCTTCCGATACAACTTCAAATGCGCTCATATGCGCTATCAAAATTTCATGCAAAGTTCTCAACAGATTTAAGTCTTTCAAGAATTTGAAAGTATTTGATGTCCTAAGAATTTAGTTTCCTCAAGAATTAAATGGAAATAAATAATGTATCATAATCCATCCTATGCTAACCATGTCAATCCATTCCCATCTCTTCTTTGAACCTCAAAATTCCCAATTAAAGTCACTCAGAGAAAACTTGTCTTGAGGCAAAAGCATTGTTCGCTTGCCCGTTTTGTTTTGAACCACGTGAATATCTTTCTTACACAACCAGAATTATTTATCTGCAAGATTGATTCGGT
>JAUMHM010000005.1:8181685-8195665 GCA_032362435.1 Melikaiella ostensackeni
TACAAATATCCAACTCAAAAAAAAGTGCCTTCGACATATTGGGCTGTAACCATCTTAAGTCTGAGATATAATTTTTTATAATAATAATAACAATAACAATAACGGGATAGCCCCGTGAAATATATTCAATATAATAATAATACATAATAATAACTCCGTGACTGATGATATAAACCGGGATAGCCTCGTGCAATATATTCATAATAATAATAATAATAATGATAATAATAATAATAATATAATAGTAATCATATCTTAACATAATCTCAGACCTCGGACTTCAGAGTACCTCATTTTTGAGTCATTTCCTGATTCCTTATAATTGAACAACCCATGTTGCACAATTAGGTATCGGAGTTGCTCCCTTTCGGAAAACTGCTCTTCACTTCGAATATACTCTTGAAAACATTTTGAGGTTGCTTGTTCCAAGTTTCTATAGAACTTGAACTGCTTATAAATGTCAAGTGGCTTCTGAAGGGACGAATGAAAATTTAGCAGGAGGTAACTTGGACTTCTTCTCAAGATTTACATTACCTAAAGCAAAATTGTGTTTACATCTTTTTACAGAAAAAACATGAGTTAATCAATGTATGTTCTTGATAATTTTCAAATGGACAAAGTTGAATTTTTTCGCATCTAAACAAAAGAAGACATAATGAAGTTGACCCAATGTGGTCCGTAAATGTTACCACGCAAAGGTAATTTCTGTATCAGATAAAGCTTACTCTAAAATCGGGGTAAAGATTACACTTTTGTTTTTTATGCTAAATAGTTTTCGCAAGACAATTGTAGTTGAAAATCCTAATTTTCGGATCCCCTTCGACTTTCGAAAAAAATTCAGTATTTTTTCGCTTCGTCTTAGCCTACAGTACAAATTTTATACCTATGTGAAAATTGAAATATTGGGAATCCTCACATACTTTCTGAATCTGGAATACATTCTCCAACCATAAATTGATTATTTATGATGGAATTTTGTGTACAGAGCTTTTTGGAAAGTCCAATCGATTGAATGAATTCGAGTTCGTTCGTTTCCGTATTACCGAGTGGCTACGAAACTCGCAGTTGGTTATCGATTATGAGGCAAATTCCTCATTGGACAAGGCGGAAAACGGCTGCCAGGCAGCAATCTTGCCACACCTGGTTCCACCCGCTTTATTCCAATCTTGGCATCGTCTTTTTTTATTACCACAGAAGGGTCGGAAAGTTCGAAGGTCCTTCTGTTGCTTTCACTCCCACTTTTTTCAGTTTTTACGCCATTCCCTTATCGACATCCCCTTAGGTGATATCGCCTCGCCTCAGTTGATTATACAAACAATAATACTATCAAATTTTGGTATACTACATAATTGTACCAAAAGAAAAGTTCGTCAATCGGTGAAATTCGTGTCCTCTTACTTTCGCTCTAGAAAGATATGTCCGAATACCAAATGATTCTGACACCCTAAGCTAGACCTCTCTGCATGATTTGAAATCGAATTGGTCAGGTGGCCTTTTTGAGAAAATTGACTACAAGCTTCTGCAAAGAAAAATAAATTGTCAATTTGTTCCCAAGATACATTTTAAAGAAGATTTCCCTTAATTTTTTCATAATTTATCTAAACATTCAAGTAGCCCTAAGTTGGTAAAAACAATTTTTTTAAACAAAAAATACGTGTCTCATATTTTTCCGTAGAAAACAATATATTTCAGACTTAAACAATTCCATGACATCACCAGGGATCGAGATGGTTCTTTAATAATAATTAGACAAACATTAGCTTGGCTTCATACATTTTTTATAGCATATTGAACACTTTGGTACGAAATACATGAATTTCAATTTATATATTTTAAGAGGATACAAAATTTTGAAAGCGATATTTTAACGCTATAGAATTTTCTCGTGAACCAAGGGTCAATAATCATACTCCTTGAGTACTGAAAATGCTAAGACTGCTTAACACATTTTTTCCAAAAAATGGTTTGATTATGTTTTGATTGCTTTATCATTAATCGCATAATAATTTTCTGAAAATAAACAGAGTTTGTGGAGCTTAGTTAACTAACTAGTTCATCCCACATCATTTTTAGAGAAAATTTCACTTTCAATCAGGGTTTTCCATATTTATACGAGAGACACTTTTGGTCTGGAAAATGCTCTTGAGCTCAAAGCCGACTGCATTAGCATAATCCGTCGACTACCTCTACCACAATTTCGCATATTCTCACGCTGCTGGAACTAATTCTGCTTAATACTAAGGTACAATAAGCAATATTGTAAATCCGCGAAAGTAAGAGGTTAAATATACAATTTGAGATGTAGAACTTAAAGTTTCATCAGATATTAATAATTCATCTTCTCTGAGATTCTCAGGACTTTATAGTCTTGGATTGTACGAAACATGGCTGAGTCGTATAAGTTTCAATTTTTCCAATTGAACTATGATCCGGAAATTCTCGGTCATGGAAGAGAAGAAAGACTTTTTCGATTGAGAAATTAATTGAAAAATTGTACAACTTGTATAAAGTGGAAAACAGTAGAAGTTGTGTAGCAAGAACTATTTGTACTGTTTGTGTTTGTGGCCGAAATTCTACATTATTTTTTAATTATTCCATTTATCATATAAAAAATAGGATAAAAAGGACTTTTTTCAATGAATTTTCAATTACAGATGCACGAAAATAACTTTCAGTTACAAGTACCCGAAATTTAAGTTACATTTGTAATTTCAAAGTGCTTGAATTTTCAAAAATTTTCCAAGAGTGAATCATCCTGTCTGGGTCTTTCTTGGCTTCTATTGGAAATAAATAATTCATCTCTTCTGACTTTCTTTGGATTGAAGAGTCATGGATCGTAAAAAGCAAGAGCGAGTCGTATAAGTTTCAATTTTTTCCAGGCAATCTTGCGATCGAAAAAATTCTCCACTACAGAAGAGTTATAGGAGTTTTCAGATTGGAGAGAACTCAGGCGCTCAAATGCGAAAATATAGGTTAACGGTTGACATATCGATAGAATCAGAAGCGTATCTGGGTTCTTTGCTTGATGAAATATTAAACTCATCGACTTAAAAAAGTTTACTCTGCGTTTCATAGGTTTAATTCAAATTACAACAATCTCTGAATTGATAAACAAAGTTGACCAATCACGTGTCCAAATATTCATTTTTTTTAGTCACTTTACCGAGCAAATTCAATGAAAATTGTATTAGGATTCATGACATCCATAGTTCTTAAGCTCATTAGAATGTTTTTATTTTAATACGTAAATCAATTTCTCGAAACTCGTTAAGAAATGGTTGGTGGAATTGGATTTATTTATTTATTTATAATTAATTTATGTGATGGAAATAAATGGAAAAAACATTTGAGAAAGACTCGTGAATTTTCACATCTGAATGTGACTCAGGTGTCTCTAGCCCTTTCAGTGCTGTTATCTTAATACGATAGTGTAAAGTTTAGTACCGCCGACCCGTTCTTTGTTTAACAAGATTACCGTAATACTGAGAAGCCCCTTTCAGAAGTCTGGTCTTCCGCCAGACGAATGACAGGGATCATCGATGTTCTATCTACCTGATTGTGAGTATAGTCATAAATTTCATTCTACCTAGGTTGAGAATGTTGAAAACTAGAAAATTGTTGCATGATTTCAAAATTTGAGGAATTAAATTTAGCATGAATAAAAATTTAAATTATTCTTTTACGTCCAAACTTAAATTTGAATAGAATATCCTTAGAAATTATAAAGAAGAAAACAAGAATTCAATGATAAACTTTGGACAACACGCTTCGAAGTGTTCCCATTCAAATAAAAAAAATCAGTTAAAAAAGATAAAAAGACTGGAAAGAAAAAGAAGGGCGCATCTAAGTCCTCTTCCTCCTCTGTTTCCTTCCGTCTTTTTTTTATTGTTAAATCACAGTCAAAAATCATTTACAAATTTATCATTTCAATCATTCACAAAGTTTGAGGTACAGTTAAAAGTAACACCAACGTTTTGGTGTTCATTCAACTACATTTTCAAGGAAATGAAAACAAATTGTTTAACAAGGAAAGCCCATGAAGAGAGCGAGATGTTGTTCCCATGGCAACTCGTTGTTAAATGCATTTAATCATACTATCCTGAGCATTATTTAATTTTCCTGGATAAGTTGTGAACTTTGTAGATAATTTTGTTAGCTCTTTAATGTAAAGCATGTCCATAAATTTTATCTTACTCTCATCACTTTCGTCAAGTAAAATTTTAATCCTGTGACGATCAAAATCATGATCAACAGATTCCTTTTTTTCAATATCTAGCTTTACTTCCGACTTCAAATTCATCAGCGTAAGCGTAAACGTAAAAGAAGACGTTAACGTAAACGTGATCTTTAACGTAAACGTAAAAATGAGCCTATGTAGAGTCTTCAAAATATTCATTTTTGAAGCTACTGCTTTGACATTTTTACAATTTTAAATGTTCTATTTTTAATAGTATTCAAATTTGAAGCCCTCGAAATAAAACTTACTGAAATCAGGAAGCTTCATCCAAATTGTACTAAATTATAACATTATTCGTTTGGATTTAAAATTGATAAATATTAAACGCTTAAATATCTAATTCATTATTTTAGAAGTTTAGAATTTACAAACATTTAGTTCGACTGATTTAATTTTTAGTTGAATTTTTAATACTTAAAATGATTCATTTTTCAGGTTTGAATGTTTGAAACGGAAAATGACCAAGAAGTCTCTATTTAATTTTAAGTGATCACCCTGGAATATTTTTCAACTTGACCATCAATATAAACTTGTGTGCGTGAGCAAATAATTTTTATATCAATTTCGTGAAATGAAATATCAACAAAATAAAGTACTTAAACAGTATGTAGTTGAATAACCTCAATATGAAGATAATTTTCAGATCTTATTCCACAGCCTATATTATTTCATGGATTGTAAAGTATTGAATTAATAAGCTACTTGAAAAAATACATTGTTTTGGGGCAAATATAATTAAAATTGCTCTATTGAAATTAGTTAAGGAGTGAAGAACAGAAACAATAGGCTGGTAAAAAAACAATTCTTAATTTTTTAAGATTTCGCCCCCTCATTTTGTGATATATGGTGAAAAAAATTCTAATTTGTTGAGACTTAAAACAAAAAATTAGAGGTAGCTTTCGATTCCAAAACGATAAAAATTTAATAATTCGTTAAATGTCCAGGAGAATCGTGAATGCTTCATAGAGGTGATGTAAACTAACTCTATGAACGAGCCGTAAGCTAAAAATTTCATTTTTAAATAAATTCACCCCCGAATTTGATAAAACTCACCCCTCGAAATAATATAACTCAAAAATGTTCAATTTAAGGGTAGCATTTCCCATATGTATATAATATTTTCTTTAACTTTGCCATAAGAGTTGTCAGTTCGCTTCCATAAGACTTAAAAAAGATACATAAAGTACCCCAAGGGGTTAATTTTAGCGAATTTGGAAGTAAATTTATTAACAAAATGCAATTTTTAGCCTCCGTTTTTTTCATACAATCATTTGACATCATCTCTATCAATTATTCATAATTCTTTTGGAAATAAAACGAATTATTGAATTTTTAACACTTTGGGCATAATTATTTCGCTATAAAAAAAATGGGGTCGATAGCTACCTTTAAAAATTTGTTTCACCAAATCACACAAAATGAGAGACTGAGATCTAATAAACTTAAAAAATATTTCTGTCTTCGCCATCCTAATAAACAATTGCATGTTTTAGTTTAGGAATAGGGAATGCATAATCTCATAATCATTTATTTATCATTTTGAACTTGTATTAAAAACTATTTTGCACTTGAACACAAGAAACTTCAGTTTTTGCTCCAATTATTATATAATGCAAAGTTGTGAAGTGACGATCATGAAATACAAAAATGGGTGACGGATGTTCGCTGAAAGTAACTTTGCGTGAAGTTGCTTTTGTTAGTCGCTAATACTGCTTCAAGTCGAGTGAATCTCTATTTTCTGGCACAACAGCAAAACCAACCCTCCATCGCTTCCCTTCTCTCCTTTCCCTTTTTACCTCGATTCGAGAAAGTATCAGCTCCTTCGAGAACAATCTCTTCTCTTCCGAGCTTTGCCGTTTTTACTTCATTGTAAACATTTACCTACAACTTTTATCAGAACTGTTTTTATCGACACTCAACTTTCTTTAGTCCTCAATTCCTCTTCTCCCTTCAGCATTTTCTAAGACTATGATTCTGCTAATTTCACCTTATCAACATTTCACTGAATAATAAAATTTCGGTGATGAAAGTGTACCATTTTGAATGAAATTTTTCGGAACAGTGTTCTATTCTCGATAAATTGAAGAAGGGAGATTGTGTCAACAGACCATCTAGACGTGAACACATACCTGACATTATTACACGCTTATTATAAACTTATTAACCGACCATGTGCCCCCAGTCGCATTAAAGCCGTCGGCGCAAGCTGCTGTTGAACCATAATAAATTGTAATTTCATTTTCCATGATGGATGAGAGCTGTGTACGTATACAACTTGATTCAGGAGCTCATACTTCAATGACGTGATGGTGTTCAGAAACTTATACTATACATAACAATGTTACAAACATTGGTCAGTTTTATATTTTAATATGTTTCAGATATATGTCAGTTTTTTTGTATTATTATAAATGATAAACGAGAGAGAATTAACAGTTTTTGAAGATTAGGTCAAATTTAAAGGTTCATCATTGCTTGGAAGTATGACACCTACAGAACGAGTGATTAAAAACAAGCACTCACTTTTCGCATGATATGCTCGGAACAAAATGATTTAGAATAACTTGTAGAGAAGCGTCAAAGAAGTCAATTTTTGCGTCGAATGAGCCCTATTTGAACTATTTTTGACGAGGAGAGACAAAAAGAAGGAGGAAAGTATGAGGACATAAAGCTAATAAATAAAAAAACGCACTCACTTCTCGCATGATATGTTCAGAACAAAATGAGATTGAATAGTTTGTAGAGAAGTGCTGAGGGATTTTTCGAATAAGATAAGATTTTTCGTCAGATAAGCCCCTTTTTGAAGTATTTTTGATGAATAAAGAAAAAGGAGGAGGACAGTATGTTGACATAAAACTAATGAATAAAGAAATGCACTGACTCCTCGCATGATGTGTTCGGAACAAAATGAGGTAGAATAATTTGTAATAAAGCGTTAAAAAGGCTGCAAATTTGGTCTCAAATGAGCCCTGCTTAAAGTAAATTAATATATAGAGACAAAAAGGAGGAAGGCAGTATGAAGACATGAAACTAGTGAACAAAAACATGCACTCACTTCTCGCATGATATGTTCGAAATAAAATGAGGTAGTATAATTTGCAAGAAAGCGTTAAGATGGTTGTCAAGTTTCGATCAAGTTAGCCTGCTTAAAGTCTTTTTGATACATAGAGACAAAAAAGAGCAAGGCAGTATAAGGACAAAAAACTAATGATCAAAAACATGCACTTACTTCTCGCATGACATATTTGGAAAAAATGGAATAGAATAGCTTGTGAAAAAGAATTATATAGGTGGCCTAATTTCACGCCAAATGAGCCGTGTTTGATGTATTTATGATGGATAGAGATAAAAAGGAGAACGACAGTTTAAGGAAATAAAACTAATGTTTAAAAACATGCACCCACTTCTCGCATGGTTCACTCGGGACAAAATGTGATAGGATGATTTGCAATAAAGATATAAATTGTCAAATTTTGTGTTAAATGAGCATTATTTGATGCATTCTTGATGAATAGACACAAAAAGGAAAACGAAAGTTTGAGAGCATGAACCAAGTGAATAAAAACATGCATCTACTTTTCCCATGATATGTTCGAAACAAAATATAATAAAATGATTGGAAAAAAACGTCAAAAAGACTGTCAAATTTGGCCTCAAATTAACCCTGTTTCAAGTATTTCTTATGTTATACTATATGTATATACAATTATATATATATATATATATATATATGCATACATATATATTATTTACATATATATTATGTTATATATACATACAAAATGTGGTAGAATGATATGTAAAGGAGCGTTAAAAGTATTGTAGAATTTCGCGTCAAATGAGCCCCGTTTTAAGTATTCTTGATGATCAGAGGCAAAAAGGAGGAGGACAGTACGAGGACATAAGACTAATGATCAAAAACATGCACTCACCTCTCTCATGATATGTTCGCAACAAAATGAGGTAAAATTATTTGTAAAAGAGCATTTGAAAGATTGTCGAATTTCGCGTCAAATGAGCCCTATTTGATGATTTTTTGATGAATAGAGACAAAAAGGAGAATGAAAGTTTGAGAACATAAAACTAGTGAATAAAAACGTGCACCCACTTCTTGCATGATATGTTCGGAACAAAATGTTATAGAACCATTTGTAAAAGAGTGTTAAAAAGACTGTCAAATTTATCCTCAAATGAGCTCTGTTTAAAGTATTTCTGATAAAGAGAGAAAAAAAGGAGAAAGACGGTATGAGGACATGAAACTAATAATTAAAAACACGCACCCTTTCCTCGCATGATTTGTTTGGAACAAGATGTGATGAAATAATTTTAAAAGAAGCGTCAAAAAGATTATATCAAATTTCGCATCAAATGAGCCCTGTTTGAAGTATTTTTGATGATCAGAGACAAAAAGGACGAAAGCAGTATGAGGACACCTATAAATGTTCACTGGTTTTCGAATTATCATAAAAAACGTAGAAGCGTGCGCAAGACAAAAATCTTTCGCATCAGCGATGCTCGATCTTCAGTTCTTTTTCTAAAATAAGAGAGGGATATGAAAACGAAGATATGGAAATAATGAAGGAGAAATAGAAAGAGTATTAGAAGGTATAGGCGAAAAAGAAGCTAGTGAAGGACGGGCCAGAAATGGATGCGACAAGGAATGTGAAGAGAAGGAGAAATGAGGGAAAAAGGTCTTAAGAAAATGGAAAGAAGGGAGAAGTGGTGGAGAAAAATATAGGAGAAAAAAAGGAATGAGCCGATATGTGTGATAGAGAAGAGAGGAAGGGAATAAAAGGTTTAAAGAAGAGGTGGAAAAGGCTTTGGCGGAAGAAGAGTGTGAAGTTTGCTGTACTAGCCAGAGGCGATCCGAAGATGAGTCGACGGTGAGTGCTGTAAGCTTCACAAGATTTACAACTGCTTTTTTTCAACACCTGTTGCGCGCGATATTTTTTGTCAAAGATGTAGGTAATTTTCGATTTGAGGAACAATGAAAACAAACTTTCCGGATTTTTTGGAAATTTCTAAATATCAGAAAATACGAAAGATTTCAAAAATTTTTGGTAAATTTATAAATTACCAAAAGTTTTCGAAAATTGATAGTTTCCAGTCACTATCACTATCACTATTCGTTTCTCACAATTGGTCTGTTAAGTGTCATGTCAAATGATGAATCAAAACGTCAAATAATGAAAGATTGTAAGGCTTTTGCTTAGATTTTTTTCCAAATAAATTCTGAAAATATTGGAGGAAGGAACTTAAGGAATGGGCACGGATAATGTACAATAGCGTATGGAATGAAGAGGGGTGAGGATGAGTAAGGAAGAGTGGAAAAGAGCCAGGGGAAAAAGACGAGGAAGAGAAACATAAAAAGGGAAGAAATATTCAATTTGTTACGAATGATGAAAGATTGGAAGGCTTCTGGCTTAGATGAAATTCGTAATGAAGTCTGGAAATGTGGGAGGGAAAAACTAAAGGAATGGGAATGGATAATGTGCAATAGTGTATGGAAAGGAGAGGGGTGGCCAGCGATGTGGGAAGAAGGGTTAGTGGTACTGGTAGTGGTGAAAGGTAAAGGGGAGACGGTCAAAGATTATAGGGGAGTGACTTTAATGTTAACATTGTATAAGTCATATGCAATCTTTTTATCGGAGAGGTTAGAGGAAGAAGTTGAGGAAGGAAAAATAGTGCCACCGAATCAGACAAGGTTTAGAAAAGGAATCACATGTGATGGACAACATATATGTTCTTAATTATTTGTTAAACAAAAGGATGAAAAGGGATAAAGTGAGAATGATAGCAATGTTTGTGTATTCAAAGGTGGCATTTGACTCACTGAACCGAGACGAGATATCAAAAGTTATGGTGGAAAAGGGGATGAGGAAGGGTTGAATAAAGAGAATTTCAGAAATTTGCATGTGACGGAAAGCAGAGTGAAGGTAGCAGAGCAAGTAGGAGACAGTTTCTGGTTGGTGAGAGGAATAAGACAAGGTTGTCCTCTGAGCCCGCTTTTATTTAATATATTAATCACGGACATGCAAGAAGAAATGAAGAGAAAAGAATGGAGAGGAGTTAGGATGGGGAAAAAAAGATATATCACTGGCATATGCGGACGATATAGTGGTGATGGCAGATGCTGATGAGGAGATGGCCGGCCTATTCACAGGGTTGGAGAAATGCTGAGATGGGAAAAAGTTGAATCTGAGTGTAAAAAAGACAAAGGTAATGATGTGTAGGAAAGGAGGGAGGAGAAAGAGAGAATGGACTTGAAGATGGAAGGAAGTAAAGTGAGAAGAAGTGAAGGAGTTCAAATATTTGAGATATGGCTTGCAAACAAATGGAGAACGTAGAGCTCAAATAAAAGAATGAATAAACAAAGCAGAGCGAGTAATGAAACAGATATGGAAAATAGAAAAAAGAAGGTTAAATAAGGTAGAAGAGGGAGAATGTGGTGGTATGATGCGCTAGTATAGTCGGTATTAGGATATGGAGCAGACACATGGAGATGAAAGAAAAGAGATGAGATTGAGAGGTTACAAGAATGGTATAAAAGGTGGACACTGGGGGCGGAATGGAGGACACCTGGATATGTGTTTGAAGGAGGTAGAAGAAGGGAGTAAGAGGGCAATGAAATTAACAAAATGGGAAGAAGAAGGAAGGGAGTTCTTAACGGTTAGAGATATAGGAGATGGGACTCGAGTAAACTGTAAAGAATTGGTGAAAAAGACAGGGAAAGATAATTAATAGAAGGATAGGGGATGATTAAGGTCGAAATATAATAAATGGTATAAGATGATAAAAAGGGAAGGAGTATCAAAAGTTTTTAGGGAAGGGTTGGGGAGAGAGAAGATGGACAAAAATAGAAAGACTTAGACAGGGAAAGGAGCGTGTTCTTATACTCCTGGATGGTACTGTACGAATAGATTAATTAAAGAATTCGAAGATTATTATTATAAACTAATACCGAAGGATTTAAACAGAATTCATTCCCTAATTCATTCACGAATTACCAGCCGGTTATTGACAACCAGAAGAATTTGAAGAAGTCTTGTTATAGACAGTACTGAACATGTCGATCATTCCGAATTGCGCAAGAAGTGAAAAATACTGCTAGAGGAGATTGAGATTCAATTCTACTAACCTACTTTCTTTTCTTATATCTTCAATTTTCTTCTGACAAAAACATCTGGAAACCCTAGGGATAGAAAGGCAAATAGTCTAGTGAACAATAAAGAATTATGATATTCATGGGACTCGAGATTCTCTCAGCTTTGAGAAGACGTGAATGTAAGATTGTTAATACCAGTGGCAATTTTCTCTTCTTGAGTATTTGCCCGAAGAAAGAAAACGATTTTCTAGATGAGGAAGAGGGACTTGACGTATTATATATTGAGAGAATAATGGACAAGGTTGAAGAGACCCTTGTGTCTCTCTTCTTATGAACGGAATGGGATTTACGAACCGGCCCGGCAAATGTGTTGCAAGTCGGTCCTGAGAGTGGTCCTACGCAATTTTTATTAATATTTCAAAAGATTTCAAAAGACCTGAAAGTTATCCAGAGATTTTAAAAGATTTTAACAAATTTTTAGGGATTTAAAAGTATTGCAAAGGATTTCAACAGCTTTTAACCGAACTCATAGGATTTCCAAGGATTTTAATTATTTTAAGCAATGTTCAAAGGTTTCAAACGTTTTGAGAACTATCAAAAGATTTTAAAACAGTTTAAGGAATTTTACAATAAGGAATTAAGGGACTTGATATTATTTCTAGGATTTCGAAGAGTTTGAAGAGATGTAAAATTTTGTATGGGATTGCAATGAATTTCTCAAACTTCATAAGGGTTTTGAAGGATTTTATAGGATTTAAGAGATTTAAGGGTATATATAACGGTACCAAGGGACTTCAGAGAATGTGGAAGATTTCGAAGGATTTTTATGGGATTTCGTTAGATATGGAAAATTTCTAAACACTTTATAATGTTTCTATACATTTCAAAGAATTCCGCATGAGTCAAGGGACTTCGTAGGATTTCAAAGAATTGATGAGATTTTCAAATATTCCAGATGATTTCACAGAACTCAGTTTCGTACTTAAATGAATTTCCAAGCATATTAAAGGATTTCACAGCACTTGAAATATTTTAAGGGATTTTAAGGAGTTTATTCACAAAAATGAAGGGATTTCGTAGGATGTCAAAGATTTGAAGCGATTTTCATATTTCACAAGGTATTTTCAAAGACTCTAAAGAATTTTTATTAGATTTCAAGAATCTGAAGGAATTTGAAAGGAATTCGAAGGAATATAATCAAATTTGATGTAAGTTCATAGGATGCCAAGATATTTCAAAATATTTCAATGAATTTTAAAGAATTTATTCACAAGAATTGAAAGATTTTGAAGGATTTTAAGAGATTTTAATATATTTCAAGGTATCACCAATGATTTTAAATAATATTAAATATCTTATGATATTCTTGAAGATTTCAAAAAACATTCAAAAGATATTCAAGGATTTTAATGATTTCTAGGTACATATTTGATAATATTTCAAGAAATTAAAAAAATTACAAAGAATTTCAAGAGTCTCCAAAAGATTTTGAATATTTTAAGGTATATTAAAAGATTCCAAGAAATTTTCAATCAGCATCAAAAACGTGAAGAGATTCCAAGAGATTTTCAAGGATTTTAATGATTTTAAGTATTTAAAAAATTCCATACATTTTAAAGGAATTTCGGAAAATTTGGAAGGATTTTACAAGACCTATAAGGTTTTAGCGTATTATAAGAGATTTCAAGGAATCATTCTATGGTATTTTAAAAGATTCCGAGGGATTTTCAAGAGTTGAAAATATATGAAGGAATCTGAAAAGACTTTAAAGTATTCAAAATATTTTAGGGTATTCCTGAAGGTCCTAAGAAATTTGAAAAAATTTGAGAAATTTCCAAGGATCTTAATGATTTTTAGGCAATTAAAAAATTTCATACATTTTGAAAGAATTTTCGAAGATATAGAAGGATTTAATAGGGCTTATAAGTTTTAAGGGTATTTTGAAAGAATCCAAGGAATTTTTAAAAGATTTACGAATTTGAAGGCATTTTAAGAAATTTTAATAATTTTAGGGTATTCTAAAAGATTCCCAGGTATTTTTAGGAGCTTTAAAAATATCAAAGGATTTCAAAAGCAAATTATTTGAAATGTCTTGAGATATTTGTAAATATACTAAAGGATTTAAAAAATATCAAGGATTTTATTGGACCTATAAGGTTTTAGCATGTTGTAAAAGATTCCAAGAAATCTTCCAAATATTTCACGAACTCAAATTGATTCCAAGGTATTTTAATGATTTTGAGGTACTTTAAAAGATTCCAAGAAATTTTCAGGAGCTTAAAAAAATATCAAGAGATCTCAAAAGATTTCAAAGTATTTTAAGTGGTCATTCTACTATATCGACAAAAAAAGGTGATTTTCAAGAATTTTTTTCTCAACAACTACTCTATATAATGAAATGAAATTTCCAGCGTTTATTCATGCAGTCACAAAGTTTACAAACAAATCTTCTTTACATAAAATTATTATTCAGTTTAATTATTACTTAACAATAAACATAGTCTAGAAAAGGCATATCCAGTGTGAGCACGATTTCTCAAAAAGTTTTCAACCGATTACTTTCAAATTTTTTAATTTCTTACGTTTATTCTAAACATAAGTATTTAAAAAGTGACTAAGCGGTTTTTGAAATTTTTAA
>JAUMHM010000005.1:8195765-8227852 GCA_032362435.1 Melikaiella ostensackeni
GCTTATAAATTTGAAAATCAAGGGCATTCGAATGAAAAAACGACGCAAATACTAAGAATCATATAAGAGAAGTGGCAAAAAGGTTTGGGAGATAAGTCATTCGGAACTCCCTCATACATTCCACTCACGGAAACCGGTTACAAAATTTTTTCTATTGTTGCTTACGTGCACAATTACCACTATGCAAATTTTCGAGAATGGAAAACAATTAGTGTAGAAAAAACTAGCCGGGACGTCGAAAAGGTCCCTTTGAGTAGCATGACCCTCATATGAGAAAGACATTTCAAAATTTACGCCACAAGCTGTGGCAGGTATCCTCCGTCACGGACGCATTTTTGAATTGCAGTTTAGTGATCTGATGAGAGTAGTAGCGTTATACATTATCAACATGCTCTAAACCTAGGACTCTTAACAGACTGTATGTCTTTTGACACATTTCGGTCTCTGTTTTAAAAAATAAAGACTACCTCTTATACTGGGATGTTACTATCCGGACGGATCGTTATACAAGGTGTGGCTATTAAATAACCAGACTGATTTTTTTGCCGCTTACTCAAGGCCTCGGCAACAATAAGCATGGTCTGATTTCGATCTGTGTTCTCCCTTTCCCTTCCCATCCCTTTGAATTTGAAGGTTGTAAGACTCAGTACGACAGTCACCTTCGTTCGAAGTTGACCGTCTACCTGAGCTCTACTGGAGTTATATCGAGTTTGGAAGCAGAATAGCTCATCAACGTGAAATTCTTTGTGAATTTTGAAAAATCCGCTACAGAAACGTATGATTTGTTCAAGGAAGTTTTTGGTGATACGTATCCATCTCGTACTCAAGATTTCGATTGGTTTACAAAATTTAGGAAGGGGAGGAAAGTGATTGAAGACCATCCACGTCCTAGTCGTCCTTGCGCATCGAAAACCGACGGTAACATAAAGAGAGTAAAATTATTCGAACGATTCGATGCCTGAGCATTCGATCAAGTGCTGTCTTAGGAAACATCGATAGCGAAACTGTTAGACAAATCTTAAATGAAAATTTACACTTGAAAAACGTTTGTGCTAAAGTGGTGCCGAAATTGCTCACTCATAAGCAATTTCGAAAGGGTCTCTTTAAGTAGAATGACCCATATAGAATATGGATGTGGGTATCCGTAGATGTATGTATATATGCATGTGGTCGGATACGTGCGACATGTGGAATATACAATTCCACTTGGCTTGGAAGAAGCTTCATACGCATGCGAATTGTCGAGATAGCAAGTTTCACATTCGCGAGCGACGGGACTGCAGAGACAATACATTGCATCTGTCCTTTGGTTAGATATTCTCTGCAACGCTGCTTTTTTGGCCCCTCTCGCCCCCTCGCCATCAAACCTTTCCAGTTTTCTCGCCTTTGAGAAAATCAGTCCAGAAAGTAAATATAGAAGCTTATTTCCCGGGACGCCTCTTGCAGTCTTTTTCCACTGAGAAATCACGCGTCAAAACTTACGGAAGTGATGTAAGATGCCAGATGAGAAACTCGGAATGCAGATCCACAAACATGGTTTCATAACTCTCCTTGTTTCAGAAAACTTGATACAATAAGTGTCATCTTGATTACAAATATCGTTTTATCACTTTACCAACTTCATGACAACTAAAACTGTATTTTAGTCAGTTATGAAGTCTACGTTCAAGTTCTAAGCAGCAATGAACATCCATGAATAAAACTTAAAATTTATATCAGCTTTTCGTTCTTGCATCCACAATTGGATGTCACTTTGATCAAAAGTGACAGGAAATTGCTTTTTTTTTCTAAAACATTGACATGAATGTTCTATAACCTTTCTAGCTGGTTTTTAGAGAATGTAATGTTCTAAATCACTGTGTCACACGAGTTCTGTCTGGCACAATCCTGGAACGTTATTAAAAAAAATCTTTTATGTTATTCTTCATTTATAATATGTTCTCTTAGGATTTACATAACTTTCGTTCCTCTACATCTTTAATACATTTCTTTTACATCTCTCATTCTTACTTATTCTCTAATTTGCAATATATATATATATATACACAAAATTTAAAAAAAATGGGTCAAACAAGCACCGCAAGGTCCCCCAGGGAGCGACCCCCATCCAGGAAAATGACACTGGCTCCCAGTAGAACAGCGGTAAATTACACATATGGCCACGACTCACAACCGTGAGGTGGGCGACCACATGGTTCGATGGAATCACGATAAAGGGCCGGTGAAACCCTCACGAGTCTGAAGGACACGAAGCAACCTGAGAATAACAGCTCTCTGCATCCACCTTGAAAGATTTTTTCTGGCATCATTTTCATTTTTCTGGCGTGCGGGTATGGCTTCAAGGTTACGAACCAGTGATGGTTTCGTACCTCCGAGAGCACCGATGACAAGGACAATGACTTTAACCGAATATTTTCGGTACATTTCCCGCCGCTCCCTCATAAGATCACGATATCCTTCCCCCTTTTCTTTCTCCTTGACTGTGATATGGGCGTCGACCAAAGCCGACATTCGATCACGAACATAGTTCGTTTCTCTTTGTCAAGGAGTATGATATCAGGCCTCGAGTATTCAATATGGACTTTAAACTGGAACTGAAAGTTTCAGTAAATTGGGTACAAATTCTTTTTGACGATTGACTCTATCTCTCTGGGAGCGTTTGGCAGGGTGGGCTCTCGCTTCATACCATAAAAGCGACAAATATGGTAATCAAGCTTTCTTAGGCCGCATCATGCCTGTGGAGATTCTTCGTTCCCGCGTGAGTGGCACACCGGATAGTATTGCCGTAGGTGCTCAGAATGTGTATGACACGCTCTGCATCTGTCGCTGGGAACTTCTTCACATAAGATGCGACTACGGTATATCAAGGTGGAAATGACACCATCCTGACATGCAAAAAAAACCCTCCATGTATGAGTTGAGTCCGGATGATTTGGGGAAAGCAAACGTTAACTCCATCGACAAGGACTGAACTTTTATATTTCTGTGAAAGTTTCCGTGCATTTTCTTGTCGTGGAGCTGTTCAAAGAAGTTGTTGACATCTGCTTTCTTCACTTGGGCTTTTGGGAGTGAGTCATCTTGATAGAGTAATATACTTTTCTTACTTCTAATGTTAACATCCAGGCCAAGGTCATCTCGGCCGCCTGCTCCGCGGCTTTGAAA
Source organism: Melikaiella ostensackeni (assembly GCA_032362435.1). Lineage (NCBI taxonomy): Eukaryota > Metazoa > Arthropoda > Insecta > Hymenoptera > Cynipidae > Melikaiella > Melikaiella ostensackeni. The sequence continues at coordinate 8,198,928 of JAUMHM010000005.1, forward strand.
ACGAACGCTCCTTTGCCAATCATCTCGTGGTTCCTAACCATTTTCAGGAGAGGATTTTTTCCATTTGCGACTATTCGAGCTGCACCCAAGATGACTCGGTCTTCCGAGTTGTCTTCCGCATATGCATGATCCTACGTGCGGCGATATCGAGGGCCGTGAGCTCATTCTTCGTCCATGGAACCCCACACCAAATGAATAGAGTAGAACCGGGACGGCAAGCATGTTAGTTGCAGATATCTTGTTCAACGCCGACAGATTAAAAAACCAAATCTGTCGAAGGAGACTCTTGTATCTCTCTAGCAAGCCTAGGTATAGGTAGGTCTCACCAGCGACAAGGTGTTTAATAACGCTCCTGTCTACGAGTTCAGGGCCATCCCTAACGCTCGCAAGTCGTCCTCGCTTCAAATGACATTTGTCACACTTCTCTAGTTCAAAGCTTATACAAACTTCTCATGTGTACCCCTCAACGATCTTTAGAGCATCCTTCAGAAGATGTGTTTCAGAAGCATAGATCTTCAAGTCATCCATATAAAATATATGAGTGACCTCATGCCTACGATTATGAGGTCCGCCTCAGAGATACTCATGAGAATTGTGCAGTGCGAGAGATAGTGAAAAAATGTGATGCAAATGAGAAGAGAGCTCATGGTGTCACCCTGAAAGACGCCCCTCTGGAAGGTGTCGCTGTTAGTTATCACACGATGTCTTCCAGATGAGATAGTGAATCTGGTTCTTCAAAGAAGCATCAATCTCTCTGTACATCCAATTATGTGAGGATAAATCTTTAAGCTTTACAATAAACAGATAATAAGTCCATGGGAGGTTGAATTGAAAGCTTTCTGGTAATCAATCCAGGCCATAAGATTGCGATTGTAGGCTGCAGCTACGTTGCAGACGCTTCTATCGATTATCAGGTTTTCCCGATAGTCAGCGAGATACCGTTGATTCTCCCTGACCCATCCCTACCTCTTCTGTATTCTTTCACAGGCGTCAGGTAACAACCGTATTTTGTCAACAATGTGCTGCTTAATAGTCAGCAGCTTTGACTTGTTCAATGTGTAATGGTGGATCCTCAGTTTGTGAGCGAACTTTTGGTTCTCTACCGTAAAAGGCTTATCAGATGTTAGGTAGTCAATCACATACTGAATACGGGACGCGTTCTGTCTAGCTCAGCCAATTTTCTTGTTCAGTCGATGCAAGCGTCTTTTGGTCATTTGATCTATTGTCGGCTTCACTCTTTAATTTGAATCGGCCAAAGTTGTCGCCGCATCATAAACTGAAGAGGTGATGGTCCAGAGATCAGACTCCTTCGAGAGATCCTCACGAAGGGCGTCGTTCATTCCAGCCAGATCTTGGGGCTTAGAAGGAACATGAATGTTGATTTTTCTCTTCGTCCCGTAATCGCCATCATCGCTCGGGGGATGCCTGATTCGCAGTTGGTCTTAGTGTCGCTTCCTCTTCTTCGTCTGCGGTTTGTCCTTGTCGCGGTTGGGGAAGCGTTCCGCGTATGTATTCTATTTGTAAGATGTTGTTGACGCGGCTTCGCAGCCTCTCTTGGGAAACGTGCGATAGCTCTGGGTGTTTCGAGCACCACAGAGTGTGCAAGTGCGCCATGTAACCCCTGCAATCAGGTATGATTCTGGCATCGTAGAAATCCAGCAAGTTATCTCTATAGTCGATTCATCCACTCAAGACGTCGACCGTCTTGCCGATCCTTCATCGTATTTCTATTCGAATTATTTGCAACAACCCAAGGTCTAGGGCATTCGGCACTGTTTGCCGACCCATTTTCGGTTGCTCTGCGTGTTGATCATTTTGAACCGCATTGACTCTAGGAGGTCGCCCGGTATCCCAGAGACACCGTGAGGATGCCTCTCCCAGGTGCCCTTCAGCTTTCGGCACGGTTGTTCACGCCTTAGCTTGGGGGTTTTTCCTTCGGTATCATCCCTGGACAATTGTCCGCGACTTCTTATTAACTTTTGTGACCGTATTCAGCAGAAACCCTCGGTACAGGGACCCTCTATCCGCAATTAGGACGCGTTCGGTGGCTTTGTCATAGGCTCTCCGACTCGATTCCAAAGAAATCGAACCGAACCGAACCGGTACATTATAAATATATATAATTTTAAAAATTATAACGTAACGGATCGTGCAAACGAACCAGTGACCGAGTGTCTTGAGCGTACAAGCAAGTAATCGAAAGAGAGGGAGAGCGTAAAAATCGCAGCTTCATCTTATTCTAACTAATTTTACTTAATTTCTCTGCACAATTTCACCTACCCAAATGCTTCTACGTAACCTCTGTTTCCTTTCTGTCCTTCTTTTCTTCACACTCATTCTCTCCATTTTCATTCCCTTATACTCCCTCATTGCTCTTCTTTAACTCCTTAACCTCTTTCTACCTTCATCCATTCCTCTCCTAGACCCTCCTCCCTCAAAATTTTCTTAACATTTACCTGCCATCTCCCACTTTCCTCCTTTCCTCTCATACAACCATCCCGTACATGCTTCCATGTTTCCTCTACCCATCCACATATTCTACATTTTCTTTTCTCATCCTTCCTTCCATCGAGTGAACTCTATGGTCCTCTTATCTTTTCCTTCCACCTCCTTGTCACACTTTAGTGCTAACTCACCTCCATTTCCCTCCCTTAGTTTCCCTTCTAATTTCCGGACCCTCTTTCTCGCCGTTGTTCTTGATTCATCCCTTTGAGCCCCTTCTTTTACAAGATAACCGGAATTTCTATAGTCTACCCCTAATGTCCATTAAATATGTCTCCCTAGCTACTTTTCTATCTTCTTCCTCTCCCCCATCATCATATCTTTGTCTCATAGCCTAGTACTGGCTATGCCAGCGTATTAAACAACCTCATTTACCTATTCCAATCTTTTTTTAACCTTCTTTTTCCTATTTCTTATATCTGTTTTATTAGCCCCGCCACTTCCTTAGTCCTTTTCCTAACATGCGCTCCATGTTCCCCATTTGCTCGCATGATAAAAGCGAAATATTTTAATTCCTTCACTTCCTCTAACTTTCACCTATCCATCTCGCTGTCCATTTTTTCCTCCCTTCCCCCTTTTCAAACCTCATGACCATCGTTTTATCCGAATTGAGCCTTAGCTTTTTCCTTACCAAGTATTTTTCAAACCCCCTAATGAAACCCGCAATTTCTTTCTCATTCTTCGCTAACATAACTATTTCATTCGCATTTTTCAGTGTATATATGTATATAGTGTTCCCATTCTTTTTATGAGAAAATGCAAAGTATACAAATTTCTATACTTCTTCAACTTCTACCCCTTATCACAAACATTCCTTATAATCTTTCCTTTCATTCCTCTTCCCGAAGACCATTATTTTCGGCTTTTTTACATTCAATATAAGTTTCTTTCCTTTCAGTCACCTCATCCTCCCTTGCCAACAATATTGTATCATCCGCATATGGCAGTGGCCATGACCTATTTCCCCCTACGATCATTTTCCCATCTATTCCCCTCTCAAATTCCTCTTCCACGTCCGAAATAAATATCGCAAAGAGACTTAACGGGCGACCTTGTCTCTGTCCTGATTTTGTCCAAAACTCGTTTGACATTTTTTCCCCCACTCTTACTCTATTCTTGGTTTTCTTATACATTTCTCTCACTTCTTCTATTGAACATTTCCTTATTCCCCTATCCGTCATTAACTCGCAAGGCTTCTTACCATCTACCAATGGAAATGCTGCCTTTAAATCCACGAATGAAATACATACTTTTCGTCCCTTTTGCTCAATTCCTTCTGTACTATATCTTGACGATCGTACATATTGTATATAGTGCTTCCCGGAATCCTGCTTGACTTTCTAGTGAGATTCCCGCACCTTCTACCTCCTTTTTTAGTCCTTCCGTTAACGCCATTGCATACATTTAATAACCCGTATTCGAAAGTGTTATCCCTCTATAATTTTCGACTTTCCTTTTTTTTCCTTTTTATAATTTAGTGTTATCAAGCCCTCTCTCCACTCTTTCGGGAACACTTCCCCCTTTTCAAACTCTTCTGTCTACCTCTCACAACTTCTTTCTGGCTTTCTCACTACTATAAATCCACACTTCACTGCTCAGCCCATCGCTTCCTCCCACTTTTCCTTTCTTTAATTCTTCGATTTGTGTTTCTATCTCCTTGTCATCTGGCTCTCTCCCCTCTCATCCCCGTCTATTATCCAGCTTTCTATTTCTTCACCAATGATATCCCCTTCTTTGTCCTTTTCACTTCCCCTCTTTCCTCTTTTTATTATTTTCCTTTCCGCTCCTCCTAACAATTACATTAAATATTTATTCCATTCGAGCATTTCAATCTCCTGACTGGGGGCCATTCATAAGCCGCGTAGACAGTTTTGGAGGAGCGGGCAGTATGGCAAAAGTTCACGATAGTCCATGAGGAGGACCGGGGGCGATTGGCCCAAACTCCACGTGGATAGACGTTCATTGAATATGCGAACTTCTTTTCAGAAAAATATGAAGAACTGAGAACATTTTCACAAATTCGCCTAGAGTCCACGGTTGTCCACAAGAGGGGACAGGGGGATCAAAAAATGGTAAAGAATTGTCCACGTGGCATGTGAGTGGCTCCTTAACTCGTCTCCTGTTTTTCCTTCCTCTATTTACTACTTTCCATACTTCTTCCTTCGTGCTAGCCTTTTCTGCCTCATCCTCAAACCTTTTGTTCTCTTTCTCTTTTTTTTCTGTGACGTAACTCATGAAACTTTTTCTGCTTTTTCATGTACACTTTCGCACTCCTTTTCCCGTTTCTTTATTTTCTTAATTTCTTACTCACTCCTCTTCTTTTCTCCTTACATTCCTAACTCCAGCTACCTCTTTTTTCTCCTTCGCCGACTTATTTCTTGATTGTATCCTCTTATATTTTTTTTTAGTTTCCCTATCACTATTTCGATCTCTTCGTTTACATTTCCCTCTACCATTTATATTATCTTTATCTTTTTCCTGAATTGTTCTATTCCCTCTGCTGACCAATTAAATTTCCCTACTCTTTTTTCTTTCTTATTCTCCTAGGCTCTTTTTTGTTTATCTCTTCTTTCCATCTTTACTGTTACTATTAGTGGTGAATGATCAAAGTGGAAGTACTCTCCTATCTCTAGCCTCCTTATGTTTTCTCTTACTTCATCGTTAAGTATGACATAGTCTATAACTGTTACTTTTCTCCCCCATGAAAGTGTACTCTCCTTCCTCATCTCCATCTACATATCCGTCTGAGATGAGCCATTGCTCTAAAATGTAATGGTAAGTGTCAATCTACGCAAACACGATTTTTAAAATTTATTTCAAAAATATTTCCGGAATGCAGCCTAGTCATTTCCAGAAAATTTTGATTTTGCGTCAGGCCCACTCAGTATTATAAACCGTTTTAGCAAAAGAAATTCGCTCTGCGTAGTTTAAACGGTAAAAGTCCTTTTTCGTACAACATATTTGGACTAATAATGATTCAAAATAAAGTATAGAGTGTAAGTTCTCTAAAATCTTGAGTCATCCCTAATAAATGAGATGAGGGAGTCCAAGAGAAGAAGGTGGAATCGGCAAAAAAGCGGCGTTTTACTGAATGGTAAACGTGCTCCGCGTCCATCCATCCATCATGGTCTGACATCCCTTGTAGCCCAACCTGCCACCGCTCCATCACCCCAAGCTTAGATTATCTGTACACGGGTCTCGTCACTCACACGAAAGTAGTTCACTATTCTCCGATTTCCTGCTTTAATTTCAAGGTCGAGTGGAAAACGAAAATAAAAAAGGACTTCCTGAGTGATAGCTTCCACTTCAGTACTTCTTACCTTTTATCCCAAGTAGCTAATAAATAAATTACCACCAAGAAAAGAAGTTTGCCTATCCAAGCATCCAGTGTATTTTTACTTGAGAATTGTAGCGTGCTTTACAATTAGGGAGAAAAAACTATAGTGAGTAGAAAAAAAATTATGTTTAATCTGATATTATCTAAGCTTTGCAAATTACATACACTACTGTTGGAAATTATTCAAACGGTTAGCGCGAGCGGATCTCAAAATTAGTGATAACTTTGAAACATGATAACTAGGTCGAAAATGAAGCTGGACATTTTTTTTAAACCTTTAGAATGCGTATGAAATTTTCCGTCGGATAATTACCAGTGAAGATATTTTTGTCTTTTTGAAAAGGATATATCATATGGGAAGTTTCTTTTAAAAAAATCAAGAATGGCTCGAGTTTTGTACCTCGACTTCAACTCGTGTCTTGACCAGAGAAGAATTTGGTAAATATCTGAAATTTATAGGACATAGACTTTGAAGTCTGGGCTTTAGATTAGGCCATTAAAATTCAAAAAATCTTCACAATTACCCAAGATATGACTTCAAATGTCCAAGCATGTCTGCGTCAAGTTTTTGTCGGCGTAAATAGCGAGGCAGGCTGACTTGACGCTTGGACACTTTTAGTTACACCTTAGGATCGTGTGAACATTCTTCAAGTTATATTGACTTAAATTAAAGATGAAATTTCGAAAATTGCCTCCTGTAAATTTCAGATTCTTGTCACAACTTTCCTAGTTCATGACACAAGTTGAAGTCGAGGTACGGTATTCGACAAATTCTTGCATTTTTTTTCAAACTTCTCATATGATATATCCCCTTCAAAGAGTCAAAAATATCTCAACTAGAAGTCATCAAACGTGGAAATTCATAACCTTTCTAATTGTTTTCTCACGTATAGCTTTATTTCCGACGATTGGGTTCAAAAGTCGTCAGCTACTTTTATTACCGCTCGCGCTAGCCGTGAAGCTAATTTTCTACAATAGTGTGAAACATAATTTCCTGATGATTTAAGTCGCTTTGCAACCCTGTGTTGATAAACCAACTTTTTCAATCGAAAATTCATTTATATAATTGTTATAAAGGTTTGTATAAACAAAAACATAGATTTATCATTTTTTGGCACGAAACAGACGTTTTTCTAATGAAATTATCCGACAATAAGTTAACGGAGGATTTAAAACTGAATATGAGGATTCAAATAACAACCGGTGTAATTGGTTATAACAATTTCCATAATCAAATGTAACATCCTGCCTTTCTCTCGCAAAAAAATTTTTTTTTCAAATTATTGTTGGCTTTCGCTCAATTATGAAAATGTCAGCACTGAGTTTATCAACCATCAGTATTTATAACTGTTGTAAATGAATAACGAATAACGAAAAACAATTTTTGTGATTATTGAATAATGCTTTTCTAGATATTATACTGCAAAATTGTCTTGCAAAAATAATATCCTTCTTCACAAAATTTTAGTGAAATTATAATTATAATTGAGTTCAAGCAAGATATTACGCATAACAATAACATTTACGATTTTCAGAAACAATTCTTCGAGTGAGTGTTCTAAAAAACAATATCTTTAAACGTTATTTTACCTGTTTATTCAAAGTTATCCTAATACTATCGATAATAATTGATAAATAATTTTGAAAATGTGCCCATGAGAGAAATTTGCATGCAAAAATGATAATTCTAAGTTTTTATTTATAAAATTGTTTATAACCATTACGGGTATCCATTTTCAATCAATATTGATGGTTCAATATCACACTTAGGCTATACCAACATTAATTGAAGAAAAATTAATTGTTTTCCAGGAAGAAAAGGCAAATTGAGGCATTTTTCATAGAAATTGTTATTCAAAATTACAAAAATTGTTATTTTATGCCTCATGTCTACATTAGAAATAACTATTAACTTATTGTCGGATGATTTCCGTGAAAAAACAGCTTTTTTATTTATAAATGATAAATCTGAGTTTGTGTTCATAAAAATTTTACTAACAGGCATATAAATGTTTGGTTAATTATGTTGGTTAAATATCACAAACAAGATGATTTCGATGATGATTGAAGAAAAAATATTTTGTTTTTTACGAAGAAACAGACAAATTTATTGTATGCTTTCAAAATAAACAATAGTCTTCTGCATGAGCGATTTAAACTCAACAGAGCTTTCCGAAAACTCTGACAAAATTGAATGCCTACGCTCGATTTCGTTTAGAGTAGAAGAAACGACCTCTCATAAACCTTATTTTTCTTTGGTAAATAAAAAAATCATAAACGTGAGTTATAAAATTACGTTTTATATTTTGGAATATCCAAGCTTTGCAAATTGGTTGTAAAAGAAAGGGAGATCAGCTTCTTGATGGGCGAAAGAGAGTTTGGAGCTTTTATACTTGAGCGCAGGAAAACTGCTTCATAAATATGGCTTAGGATCTCAAACCATAAAACAATACGATACTGACTCCTTGGAAATTTAACTTTGGCATATATTTTTTATATCGACGAAATATGATAGTTATAATAAATATAATTATTCAATCAAAAAAGTATTAGAATAAAAAGTTATTAATGCAAGTTTTAATGATGATAATTATCGTCGAATTCATACATTTATTTATTAATTTACACAGTTTGTCCACATATTGCACTTTAGATTAAAATAAGTGAATTTTGAAAAGCGTAGCGCAAAACTTGAAAATTAAATTATTTTTCATGACTCAATTGCAAGATTCTCATTCGAGAATACTTTAATTTTAAACAAAGTTTGGAATTGTTTAATTTTGAACGCTTGAAGTTTGAATTCATTAATTTTCGAAGCTTCTAATTAGAAATCATATCATTTTCAAAGTTCTTAAAATAATTGAACTTTCAAGATTTATAATTCAAACTCAATTTAATTTAATTCATTCTGCCTAAATGCTTCATGGAGGTGATGTACAATAATTGTATAAATAAAACGGAGGCTGAAATTTTATTTTGTAAATGAATTCACCACTAAACTCGCTAAGTCACCCTTTAATGTGCTGATTATCAAAAATGTTCAATCTATGCGTAGTCTTTCCCAAACTTGTATGATAATTTTTCTTATAATTTCCCATCAAGGTTTTCATTTCTATCTCATAATATTCAGAAAATATACATTAAAATTGAGTTATGGTATCTTAAGGGGTGACTTGTACCGAATCTTAGGGCGAATTTATTTAAAGACTGAAATTTTTAGTCTTCGCTTTCCTTATCGATAGCTACATATGGTATAACGATTTTTTTCATTCTCAAAAAAGTAGGACCATTTCTTTAATAAGTAACACAAGATGACGGGGTGAGATCTCGAAAAATAAAAAATGCGTCGTTTTTTTGGACCACCGTAATGTCTATTTTTCAACCTGAAGGTATTTAAAAGGAAAAATCTAAGCTTTCTTTTCGGACAAAAAGTGAAGAGCCCGAAATTCTAAGACAGTTGAATTACTTCATTTCAATTTTAAATACTTTAAGTTCAAAACTCCCTTATTCTTCTTCTTTAACTTCTCTAGCCTTTTCTACCTCCTTCATTCACTCTTCTCCTAGTCCCTCCACCCCTAAATTTTTCTGAAGATTATCTTTTTATCCTTTTCTGCCCTCTTTTCCTCTTAGACAACTATCCCATACGTGTTCCCATGACTCATCTAACTATTCACATACTCCGAATTTTCTCTTATTAACCTTCTCTCAATACGTCGCTTCTTTTACTCAAATTCCCAGTCTCCATCTAGCTATACTCGTCCATATCTTTTCTCCCCATCCTCTTTCCATCATCCTCTTCCTCTTTCTTTTCAATTTTGGCAATTCTTTTTCTTTCATCACCTTATTCCCTTTATTGTGTCTTGACTCCCCTATCCTCCCTCATCTGCTTATTACCTGCCCTTTCATCTCTTTTTTGCAATTCCTCGTAGGGATAGGAGAGGAGAGGTGAAAGATAGAAGGGGTATATGTAAATGAGGATATGGATGGTAAAACAGAGGTGTTAAGGGAGCAAATAGGAGGAATGGAAGAAGAGGTAAAACTAATCAAAGGGTGAAGCTTTAATCCGAGAACAGAAGAAAGAGGAGGAAAATCATGGGGAGAAGAAGGGGATGCGGTTGGGAAGAATTCCAAGGACAAATCAGTGAATGGAGAGGGAATGAAATCACTGAATAGACTGTAGCAGCTGGGATAGCTTACCTCAAATGTTGACGATGACGTAACGGAGAAGATAAGGAGGCTAGAGATAGGGGAATACGTACACTCGGATAATCTTCCACTTATAGTGATAGCAGAAGTCTGGAAGAGAGTTACGCCGTAAACAGTCGAAGAAAATAAGAAAGAAAAAAGAATAGGAAAATGTAATTCGTCAGCAGGCGAAATAGAAAAATTATGGGAAAAGATAAAGATGGTGAGAGTGGGAGAGGGAAATGTGATCAAGATGGAAATTTTGACAGGAAAAGAAGAAGAATATTAGAGGATACACTCAAGAAAGAAGTCAGCGAAGGGAGAAGAAGAGGCAGCTGGGATAAGAAATGCAAAGAGAAAAAAAAGAAGTTTTGAAAGTAGTAAATAGAGAGAGGAAAGTAGGAAAAGTTATTTAGGGGATTGAAATGTTACAATGGAAAAAAAATTCTAGGGAATTATGAGGGAAAGTAGAGAAGAAAATAATGAGAGGAGAGAAAAGGGGAAGGAGAAAGATGAAGAGGAGGATATTACCAGAGGAGTAATAGCAAGGGGGATAGGATCATTGAAAGATGGAAGCGCAGCAAGTGTAGATGAAATCCCGAATAAAGTTTGGAAATATATGGAGAAGAGAAATTAAAGGGGTGGGCGTCTGGAGATAGGAGGATTGGCTACAACTATAGGAAAAGAGGAGTACGAGTGGTGGAAAAAAGATAAGGGTAAGTGCTTCAATTGTAGCGTCGATGCCGACATTATATTAGATGTGTGACAATAGTATTAGCGAGGTTGAAGAAAGAAGTAGAGGAATCATTCATAAAGCCATGCAGAAAAAGGGAATAAAAAAAGGTTTAAGGAAAAGAGCAGCAGAGATCTTCAGAGAGACAAAAAGTAAAGAAATTGAAACATCTTGTTTTTATCAAGCAAATGAATGGAGAAGATGGGGCTCATATTAGAGGAAGGATTAAGAAAGCGGTGGGAGTATTAAAACAGATACAGGGAATAGGAAAAAAAGGTTCAAAAAATATCGGAATAAGAGAATATGATTGTTTAATATGCTGGCATGGCCGGTATTAGTCTGTGGGGCAGACATACGGGGATGGAAGGAGAGAAAGGTGATAGGAAGGTTGCAAGAGAGATATTAAATGTAGATTAGGGGAATACTGGAGAACTCCATGTTACATAAAAGGAAAAGGGAGGGGATTTAGCGATACTTTATTACGAAGGGGTGGAATTTTTGGAACTTATTATTCAAAAATTTCCTATAATGGACTCAAGAATTGTTTATACTTATGAAAGTAGGGAATAAAAACTCAGGGACGTGAACGCGCGTTTAGTGCGCGTGCAATTACTGTTAGTTTCAATAATAAAAAAAGTATACAAGATTTTATTGATGTAGAGAAGACAGCATTCGTGTTAAGTTGCAAATCAATGAAAAGAAAACATAAGAAAAAGCAACGGGGAAAAATTGGAAATAAATATCTAGGTTGAACGTGCAGAGATTATCGTGTTTCCCACATGCAATTGAGATAAGCGCTACACAAATAGGATTCAATACATCAGACCTTATTAAACCACAATATCATCGGTAAGCGAAACTTCGTGGTAAACATATAAAATAGTTCCATGAACATGGAAAGCGATACAAAATTGGGTGGAGCATTTCAATTTAGTTACGAGTAAAAGTTTACTGTAACTATTTCTCTCGGCAAACCTAATGTCAGATCTAGTTAATAAATAGAGAGAATATGAAATTAAACAAAATTGAAAAACACATGTTAAAAGAAATTGCAATTAAGTAGATAGGCAGGGGAGTTCTGGATACATATTTCTACTTCATCGGCTTCAAGACCGTTCGACAGCTCAAGTGGTTCATTTTCGTCATTTATTATGATGCGCCATTGGCAGAAGCAAATTTTTCGAGTCGGAGTTCGCTACTTATCATTCTAATTAATTATTATAATTTCATGACGTTACCAAGACCCTTCGAGAAAATTATAGAAGCTTAGCACGGAAATGAACCACTTGAGTTGTCGAATGGTCTCGAAGTCGGTAAGGTGGGAATTTGTAATCAGAACTCCCTCCGGCCTGCGTAGACAGTTGTTATGAGAATGTGCAGATTTCTTTGAATAACAACAATTTTTAAGGTACAACAGCGATGTGAAATTTAAAGAAAAAATTGTTTTTCTATTTTCTTGCTTCTTATAATTTCAAAAATATGCTTCACAATTTTTGTGGCGATATCTCGAAAATTGTCAAAGATATCGATGATTTTGTATGGCCCCGTCACGGATTTTCTTTTGCAAAACTGCACACATCAACAAATTCGTACATCGGACTCAATAACTTTCTTCCAAATTTAATGCTGAGTATTGAGAAACAAAAAATATAGAATTCCGTAAAAAATTATCACCAGAACATTATTTTGAATAGTTAATTTTATTTTGTAAGACTCTGGCTGAAATTTGTACCCCAAACTTTGAATGCGTTTTTCTCGAAACCATTTTTTTCGCCGCCGCGACAGAGGTTTCTCGAAAACCACTCATCTCAAAATTATAGAAAATTGAAAAAAATGCAAACAGGAAAGGAAAAAAGGCCGCCATTTTTCCGAATTGAAAAAATAAAAATTCCTGTGTACTATGATAGCCAGTTTGCTCGCGTTAATTAATCTTGTTCGACTTTTTGTTCCGGATGATTACTGCGACCTGTAGCTCTGCCGCAGTCCAAAAAACACAACATTTGATTCGTAAAGTGTGTCAACAATTCTGATTCAATTTTTGAAAATTGCATACAAAAATTGTATAAATCACTTTTTCCAACAAAACAAGAAAAATATAACCTAAATCCGTTGATAACTTTTTGAAATACTGAATTTCGAAAATTCTGAAATTCACAGTGTCTTAACTGACTTCAACGCACAAGGCCTGCATATCACGATTTTCTTCTGATTTTACTTATGGGATTTCCCAAGATCATTTCGAGCTCAAAGAGAAAAAAATCACATGAGCCTTTTTGAGAAAACGATACTTTTGATTTTCTTCTAAAAGAGGTTAACCAACATATTATCATGAAAATAAGTTAAAAGTGGAATTTCATTAGCTTAAACCATTCAGTTCATCTTCCGAAAATGTGCAGCAGGAGTTGAATATCCTACGAGAACTGAAACTTTTCAATATTTTCGAAAAATGGTGAAAAATGTGAGGAAATTTTTTTTTTTTTGAGAATTGCTTCTTTCCAGTTCATTCCAAGTCCCAAGTACCTGTACGGGAATTGAAGTGTATGAAATTTCCTGTAAGATGAAGGAAAATCGAGTGATCTGTCTCTAAGATTTCCGAACTTATAGCCCTCAGAAATTGATCACTTCCTATGCATCTCTGGTATATATCGCCATTAAATTAATAAAATAAGACTTAATTTTGAGTGAATATAAAAAAGCATTGCTCTTGTTCCAATAGCACCGAAATTAAAAGGTAGATTTTGAACGTAGCGTAATTATTTAGGTTCTCATTAACGTCAGAGTTTTCTTCGAAATCATTACATGCTCTTTGAACTGTTTTTCCTTCCCTAAAAGGGAAAATTCAACTGTAAAAAAGTATCCTTGTGCAGTAGTATTTAAATTAGAAGCCAATTTCTTTCAACTTCAAAAATTGTTTGATAATAGTTATAACAATTATCAAACGATTTCACGCTACATTTATCGGTACAGAGTTGTCCGCCTATAAATATACATTTCATGACTACTTATGTATGCTGCATATCACCGGTAACATTTTGCTGAATTGAAAAGCATACATACCTGTGAGCTATAATAAAAGAAGAGTCTAAAATTGTACAGTCCACTTCAAATGCACAGGATTAATTTCGGAAATTGAAATGTTGAATCTCTTTCATTAATAAAGCAAACGCGTTGCGTGTGACATTTCATAAAATTCGGATATCCCCGACCTTTCCCTGAAATACTCTTTTTTAGTATAATATCATGTCTTATATTTATTAAATTGGGAATTTTTTGCTATTTTTAGGCTCAGGATCTCTTAGAATATGTTTAATATGTCTCATGGAACTAGCATTTCCGCCCTGTAATATATCGTTTGAATATTTTGGGATATAAACGGGACCTAAACGGGAATATCTCACCAATATCCTTTGCTGTGTGTTCGACTCAATTAACAAAATATATTGCCAAAATTAAAATAACGAATCAAACAAAAAGTTTCGCTGATTATAGCGAATGAGTAGGTCGACTCAACACAAATTTTGTTCACTCAACCAAACTTTGCTTCAAGTTAAACAAATGCTTCAACGAAACGAGTTCCTCTAATGTACAAATTTTCTTTCTGGGTGTGACAGATTAATAAAATATCGAGATAAAAATAATGTTTCTAGGGAACCCATATTCCAGTTCAAAAAGTCAGCTGTTCTTTGCTACCGTTTTGCACTTCAATATTTTTGTTCATAAATGTGGGGGGAAAAGAAGGAATATAATGAGATAAGTAATAAAAAAAGAGGAGGAAAATAAAAGGCTCCAAGAAAAGTCGGGAAAGGCTAGGATGGAAGAAGAGGTAGGAGGGGTAAAGAAAAAAGTTAGGAAAGGAGTGAAAGAGGAAAAGGAAAGAGACTCTGCTTCGTCTCTTCTAGTATAATAAATATTCGAGGGGTTAGGAATAATGAAAGATGGGAAGGCTATGGTATAATTGAAATTCCGAATACAGTCTGATAATATAGGGGAAAAAAACTAAAGGAATGAGCATAGAAAATGAGCAATAGAGTATGGAGAGAAGAAGAGTGGGAAGGATTGTGGAAATAAGAGATAGTGGTAATGGTGGTAAAAAAAGGCTAAGGGGATGAGGTTGAAGATTATAGAGGAGTGACTCTCATGCCAATAATGTATAAGTTATATGTCACTGTTTCATCAGAGAGGTTGAAAAAGCAAGTTGAGAAAAAAGGATAGAGACACCGAGTCGGACAGGGTTCACGAAAGAGATGGGGGTGATAAAAAACTGATATATTCTGAATTATTTGGAGAATAAAAGGATTAAAATAGAGAACAGAGGGATAAAAGCAATGTTCCTGGACATGACAGCGTGTAGCTTATTCAACGGAAACAAAATAGAAAAAGTTTTAGTGAAAAAGGGGTTCAGAGAGGGTGTAACAAAGAGTGTATCAGAAATTTTTCAAAAGACGAAAAGCATGGTAAATGTAGCAGAGCAAGTAGGATTTAGTTTCTGGTTGGTGAGAGGAGTAAGATAAGGTTGCCAGCTAAGCCCACTTTTATTTACTATATTAATCTCAGATTTTAAAGAAGAAATTGAAATAAAAGCACGAGAAGGGAAAGATATAAACACTGGCATACGCGAACGAAATAGTCATGGTGGCAGAGGATGAAGAAGGCATGGCGGACTTGATTACAGGGCTGGTCAAAAACTTAGATGGAAATAGGTTGAATCTAAATGTGGAAAAGACTAAGATGAAGAAGTTCAGGAAAAGAGAGGAAAGAAAAAAATAATGGAAACGTTAAAAGAAGCAAAGGAGAAAATATTTGGGATATACCTTGCGAACAAATGGAGATCATAGAACTCATATAAGAGAAAGAATGAAAAAAGCAATAGAGGGAATTAAACGGATATATGGAATATGAGAAAGATGGCACAAAAGAGATTGGTAAAGACGAATGTGGTTGTTTGATACGCTAGTATGGCCGAGGAGGAAAATGAAGGGGATTTACCGAAAAAGTGTTTAAGAGAAGTGGAAGAAAGAAGAGTGAGGGCAATACAATTAACGAAATGGAAAAAAGAAGGCAGAGATTCTTAGTGATAGAGAAATAGGAGATAGGACAGGAAACAACTATGAAGAATTAGTGAAGAGGGAGAGATAATTAATAGAAGGATGAAAGACGATTGAGGAGTCAAAATATAATAAATGGTTCAAGATAATGAAAAAGTAATCTAACTAACGAATATTCTTTGGAATCCTTCAAGATTTGTACTAGTAATGCAAAATGATGAATTAAAAATTCAATATAAAACCGTTTATTTTTTAAAAGAATAGGATTAAGTTTCGCTAATGACTATGTGATAGTGGGTGAAAATAGTAATAACAATAAGAGTAAAAAGGAAGTAAAGGTAAAATGAACAGGAAGAGGGAATTCGTCGATAGAAGGAAAAGAAAATTTCAAGGAAAAGGTAAATAATATAAAAATGAGAGAGAGAAATGTAATTTAAGTAAGATACTGAGATGTGTGATAAATAAAGAGGAAGAAAATTCAAGGTTCGAAGAACAGGCGCAGAAGGCTAGGAGGAAAGGAGAGGTTTGGAGAATAGTCAATAGAGAGAGAGAAAGAGAAGAGAGGGAAAAAAGTAAGACAGGATATCAAGATGGTAGAATGGGAACAATATTTCAGGGATTTGGCAGAAGGTATAGAGAAGAAAGTTAGGAAAGGTGAAAAAGAACGAAGGAAAAGAGACTTTGCCTCGTCTTTTCCTCGTCTAAGAAATAATCAAAGTGTGAGGAATAATGAAAAATAGATGGCTCCTGGTATAGATGAATTTCCAAATAAATCCTGGAAATATTGGGGGGGGGAAGGTAAGAGTTGAAGGAATAAGCATGGATAATGTGCAATTGAATGCGGAGAGGAGACAAGTGGCCAGAGTTATGGAAAGCAGGGTTAGTGGTACCAACAGTAAAAAAAGGCAGAGGGGATGAAGTTAAAGATTATACGGGAGTGACGCTAATGCCAACATTGTGTAAGTTACATGTAACCGATTCATCGGAGAGGTTAAAGAAAGAAGTTGAGAAAAAGATGTAGAGCCACTGAATCAGTCTGGGCTTCGGAAAGGAATGGGGATGCTGGAGAACATATGTTCTGAATTATTCGTCAAACGAAATTGAAATAAAGGGAAAATGATATCAATGTCCGTGGATTTAAGGACGGCGTTTAACTCATTGAACAGAGGCGAGGTAGAAAAAGTTATGGTGAAAAAATGGTTAAGCAGGATATAATAACAGGAATATCAGAAATTTTTCATGAGACAAGAAGTAGGGTTAAAGTAGCAGAGCAAGAAGAAGACAGTTTCTAGTTGGTGAGAAGAGTAAGAAAAGGTTGTCTTCTGAGCCTACCCTTTATATAATATTTTAATTTCAGACTTAGAAGCAGACATGAGGAGAAAAAATGGGAGGAAGGAGGAGTTAGGATAGGAAAAGACAAGATATATATACACTGGCATACGCAGACGATATAGTGATGTTGGCAGAAGATTAAGACGAGATGGCGTGAATTTAAATATTTCGGTTTTATCATGGAACAAAACGGGGAACATATAGCTCATATAAAAAAGCGGAAGGGGTAATGAAACGGTCATGGAGAATAGGAAAAAAAAGGTTTGAAAAAGATTGGAATAGGGGAATGAGGTTGTTTGATTCGCTGGCATGGCCGGTATCAGGCTATGTGGCAGAGATATGGGGATGGAAGCAGAGGCAGAAAATAGAGAGGTTGCAAGAGAGATATATTCAATAGAGATTAGGGATCAAAGGAACAAATTAAGAACACGGGCGGAAAAGGGGGCGTGGAAAATCGGAGAGAAACTAAAAGAGAGAAAGGGAGGGGAGTTAGTAATAAAGTGTTGCAAGGGGATGGAATTTTTAACTCTCAATACTTAGAAATTTGTTGCTATAGATTGAACACTTTTTATTTCTTTAATATTAAGAAATGGAAACCCAGGAAAATGAACGCGCGCTTAGCGCGCGTACAGTTACTGCTATTTTCAATAATAAAAAAAGTATGCAGGATTTTTTTGATGTAGATAAAACAGCATTTGTGTAAAGTTGTAAATGAATTCAATGAAAACATAAAAAGAGGAAAAAATCGGAAATAAATGTCTAGGTTGAACGTGTAGAGATTACAGTGTTTTCCACTTGCAATCATGATATGTGTCATACAAATAGGACGCAGAGGTAGATATGACAAATTGGCCAGATAGCGGACGGGGTGATTTTCAATCCATCAGAACTTGTTAAACCACAATACTATTGGCAAGCAAAACTTCTTGGTAAACATATAAAATAGTTCCATGAACATGAAAAGCGATACAAAATTGGAGAGAATATTTGAATTTAGTTTCAATTGAAAGTTTTCATGATTAAAAAAAGTAACCTGTGTAAAAAAACATTGGCTTTAATTCAACATCATATTGAATCTATTTCATAAATAGACAGAATGTGGATAATGAACGAAATTAAAAACATATTAAAAAATATCACAATTAATTAGACAGGCAGGGGGCTCTGAAAACAAATTCCTACCTTATCGGCTTCGAGAACGTTCGACAGCTCAAGTGGTTCATTTCCATGCTGAGTTTTTATATGTTCTAGAAGGGTCCCGATGTCGTCATGAAATCATGATGCGCAATCGAGAAAAACGAATTTTACCAGACGAAGTCGCTAAGGTAGGAATTTGTATCCAGAACTACTGCTGCCTAACTAGACAATTGTGATGAGAATGTGTAGATTTTTTTTAATAACAACCTCATCTTCTTTCATTTTAATTTGAAAAAATGACCTTTTTTAAAAAAACGGTTCTCCTCTACTCAAACGCAAAATTTGCATTCTGAAATAATAATTTTGATGGAGGGACTTTATTGAGAGGTGAGCACACTGTTAACGAGGAAAACGAGTAAAATGAAGAAAGCGCAATGCATTACCCGACTAATGAAAGGTAAACTTCTTTAGCGTTCCAATAACATTACATCGACTTCTTTTTTTACGATTTTTTACTGTAAACGTATATAGCAACAATTATTAAGATAACGAACCCCTCGGTCGTGCTTGTGAAATTGCTTTCAAGTTAAAGTATCTGGCCCATTATAAAAACATCCATTCTTCACAATTACTACATTCCAATCGTTTCGCATTCCAATTCTCTGTTTGCACAGAGAAAGAGAGAATTTATCTTCTCTGAATGTACATTGTAGAATATACATATTTACTCACAATAAGAGCAAAAAATTCAAATGATGTTTTTGCTTTCGTAATGTAATGCTGACTGCTTTTTCCACCATATTTATGAAGATTTTTCCTCTTTATGATTTACGTCACTTGCGTTTGTTAATTATATTTTCTAATACATAATTATAAATAACGACTTGCATTTCAAAAATGAGCATAGCCCTGCTTTGAAATATTTCAGAAATTTTTTTAAAAATTTTATAGACTAAGGTTTGAGAATATAAAGAATTTGATTAAAGTCCAAAAAAGTATATTACGCAATAGAAAGATTAATAATATGGTAATTTTTTTAAGGCAGGATAACATGCAACATCTTTAATTTTCATCTAATTGAAAAGTGACAGACAGACAGACGCTGATGAAATTTTATGAAGCAAGATGTTAGCCATGATTTGACTTATAATTAATAAATTTAACTAAATAAGATTGAGAGAGGAGCCTCTCTTTCCAAGAATTAGAAGGTCTCTCATGGATTTCGTCAACTAAACAAAAATTTAACACATTTTTCGCAAAGAATTTTTTATTTTTATGCATAATGTATCATCAAAATATAATATAAATCACAAAAATTTGGATACTTTTAAACATATTATTTTCTAAATCAATTTCTGCGTGTCCATACTATCGCTAACATCAAACATCAAAGTTGGGAAAAACCAGGACCAGGATTATATTTTTCTCTCATACAGTACATTTTTACGCTGGAATATCGAAAAATCTTATGATTACATTTAGATTTGATGAAAATGTATTTTTTTTTTAATTTAAAAAGTAGTGCCTGATGTTCACGTACACTATTACAAGATTAGTTCACGGGATGTGTGAGGCCGATTCGACTGAGACTTCAGAGGGTGAAAGTGCATCAAAATCTATTAGAAACGTATTTTCTCTTTCGAGCCAATGAGTCTTAGTTTCCGAGATATCGAAGTTTGAATACTTTGGCTTGAGCGCGCGACTTGCCGCTGCTCAGCCCGGAGCCTGGACTTGAGCCGAGCGTTCAAGGTCAAAAATTCAAACTTCTATATCTCGGAAACTAAGGCTCATTGGAACGAAAGAAAAAATACGCATCCAATTGATTTTTATGTACTTTCACCCTGCGAAGTCCCAGTAGAATCGGCGTCTGGAATCTCACGATCCCTCTTTGTTAGTTCGAGTTATCATACCATCTGGGCATGAAACCCATTTCTTGGCCCGAATTTATTAAAAAACCAATCATTTAAAGAATCATGATCCGGTACCGATGAGTATGAGTATTTGAATTCTGAATTTTGTTTTGAAAAAAAACTCCTTTCCTCTTATACAACCATCCCATACATACAATCATCCCATACATACTCCCATGTCTCCTTCACCATTCACATGCTCTTAATTTTCTCTTCTTATCCTTCTCCCAATACATTGCTTCTTTTACTTCATTTCCCAGTCTCTATCTAACTGCTTTTGTCCATCTCCTTTCTCCCCATCCTCTTCCTAGATAGTTTCGAAATCCTCTATTTATCACCTTGTGCCATTTATTGTATCTTGATTTACCTATCCTCCCCCATCCATCTATTACCTGCATTTTTCTATCTCTTTTTCCAGCTCCTCATTACCTTTATTTTCTTTTTCTCCTATCCATTGATCTCTAAAAAACTATCCTTTTTCTGCCCATCGCATTAACTATACGGTCCTCTTTCTTCCTTCTTCCATCTCTTTGTATCACTTTTTCGATAAATCCCCTTTTCTTCCCTACCTTAGTTTCTCTTCGAATTTCGACGTCCTCTTTCCCGCCTGTATTTTTAATTCATCCCTTTGAGCCCCTTCTCATATTATATAACCCGGAATTCACCAGTCTACCTCTAATGTCCATTAAATTTCTCATTTCCCTATTCCAAATCTTTTAAACCTTCTTCTTCTATTGCCCATATCTGTTTCATTACCTTCAGCGCCTCCTTAATCCGTGTCCTGATACCTCAAATCTAATGAAGATATTTGATTACAGACAAAATGTGTTTTTTTATTTTGGGAATCAGCCGACACGTATATTTTTTATTTCAGAACAAAATTTTTGCTGTGAATTCATGAGTGAATAAGTTTCGAAATTTGTTTTTCAAAGAAGCACTGATTCTTTCTTCAAGCCTCTATAACTTTAGACCTAATTGAGTTATTCAATTGGCGACACAATTTGTTGACTTTAGAGGAAATTAGGCAATACGTATTTTTCCGATTTGAGAACAATAATTTTTGTGGCAAGTTATGAATACTTGAATTTTGAAGTTCATCTTAAAAAAACACCAATCTTTTCATTAAACAAATGAATAACCAGTAAAAAACAAATTCATTTAAAATAACTAAAGAATTAAAAATTTGAAAAAACTCAATGTTTTATGCAATTTTAAAAATAAAATTATGTGAGTGAAATATTTTTTTAAATAGAATAATCGTTCGCTTCGAAAACTGAGAAGGTTAAAAAATATGAAAACAATTAAAATTTGAAAAATTTGAAAAAGCTCCCTGTTTTCGATTTCTTCACAATGATATAAGCAAAAGCATATTTCTAATTATTAAAAACTATAAGAACATAAAATATGTATGAAAAAAAAATTTAAAATAATTGAAAATCGTATACCTTAAACACTTAAAAAGTTTGAAAGATAAATGAATAGAAATTTTTGAAATTTAAAAAAAATCTGATTTCCGGATTACAAGCGGATTACTTCGGAGTAAAAGTGGATTCCTCCGGATCGAAACTGGATTGCTACTGGATTAGAAGGGGATTATTACGAATCAAAAGTGGATTTTCCTGTTTTAAAAGTTTATTATTTCGGATTAAACTGCATTACTTAAATTACTGCTGATCTAAAGTGGATTACGCTGGGTTAAAAGAAAAGGGATGGGAAGAGAGAAGATGGACAAGAATATCAAGATTTAGATTACTTGGATCACTCCGGATTGTTAGAGGATTGCTACTGAATTGAAAGCGAATTCCGCCTGATTGTAGGTGGATTGCTCCTTGGTTATGTGGATTACCATTAATCAAAAGTGGGTTTCCCTGTATTGAAAGTGTATCATTTCGGATTAAACTGCATTACTTGGATTACTGCTGATCTCAAGTGGATTACGCTGGTTTAAAAGAAAAGGGATGGGGAGAGAGAAGATGGCCAAGAATATCGAAATTGAGATTATCGATCACTTCGGATTATACTGCATTACTTGGATTACTGCTGATCGCAAGTGGATCACGCTGGGTTAAAAGAGGGGGAATAGGGAGAGAGAAGACGAACAGAAATAGAAAAATTCAGATTACTTGGATCACTCCGGATTAGAAAAGGATTACTACAAATCGAAAGTGGATTTCTCTGTATTGAAAATGTATCATTTCGGATCATACTGCTTTACTTGGATTACTGCTGATCGCAAGTGGATTACCTTGGGTCAAAAGTAAATTGCGGCGGATTACAGGTAAGTTACATTTATAACAATTTTTTTCTTAGTATTTTTTATTTCTTTCCATAATGGTCATCGAAATATAACGAGGAACCACGAGTGGAAGTAAAATATCAGCTAGGATTAATCCACTCACGTGCTCGTGATTCGCATCTAAAGTCTAGTAAAAAAAAAGATGGACGAGATAGAAAGCAGGATAGAGAAGATAGAAAGCTCAAACTGGGAATTTGGTGGTGGAGAGAGTGGAAAAAAGGATAAGAAAACAGAGAGAGCGGATAGGAGAAAAAATATAGCACACGAGAGGGAAATGTAAACGAAGAGATAGAAACTATAATAGAAGCAATAAAAAGAGTAATAGTGGGCACAGGCATAAACGAATCTAGTGAAGGAGGGCCTAGGAATGGGTAAGATGAGAAAGGTGAAGAAAAGGCTAAGTATGTAAAAAAGCAAATAAGAAAATGGGGACAAGGAAAAATTAGTAGAAAAAAATACAGGAGAGAAAAGAAGGAATATAATGAGATATGTGATGAAAAAAAGATGAGGAAAATGAAAGGTTGGAAGAGGAGGCGGAAAAAGCTAGGACGGAAGAAGAAGTAGGAGCAGTAGAGAAGAAAGGTAGAAAAGAAATAGAAGAGGGGAGGAAAAGAGACTTTGCCTTTTCTCTCTCTCTTCTAGTGAACAATCAAGGTTTTACAAATAATGAAAGATGGAGAAGCTCTGTTATAATTGAGTTTCCAGAAGAAGTCTGGAAATATGGGGGAAGAAAACTAAAGGAATGGACATGGACAACGTGCAATAGAGTATGGAGAGGAGAGGGGTGGAAAAGATTATAGAAATAAGGAGTAGTGGTACTGGTAGTAAAAAAAGCTAAGGATAGGAGGCTAAAGATTATGGGGGAGTGACTCGAATGACAATAATGTATAATTTACATGTCATTACTTTATCAGAGAGGTTAAAGAAAGAAGTTGAGGATAAGCATGGAGACACTGAATCGGATAGGGTTCACAAGAAGAATGAGGGTGAAAGAAACCAAATATGCTCTAAATTATTTAGTGAGCGAAAGGGATTAAAAGGGAGAAAGGGAGATTGATTGCACTATTCGTGGATTCAAAGGTGGCGTTTGAACCAAGACGAGATAAAAAAATTATAGTGAAAAAGAGGATAAGAGAGGGTTTTATAAAGGGAGTATCAGAAATTCTTCGAGAGACAAAAGGCATGATCAGTATAGCAGAGAAGATAGAATATAGTTTCTGGTTGGAGAGGGGAGTAAGGCAAGGTTATCCTGTGCGGACACTTTTATTCAATATAATAATCTTAGACCGAGAAGAAGTAATGAAGATAATCTTGTGCCCGGGAGATTATGAACAAATAGAATAGGGGTAACCTGATAAGTAAGAAATGCGAGGAAGAGAGATGGGAAATGAGGTTTGTATGTCATATGCAAGTGAGGGGTCATTTGAAGAAAAGAAAATTTGAGAATGATAGAGAATAGAGAAAGAGATGGGGGCATCGCAAGGGAAGGAAAGATGAAAAAAAATCTCGAAATCAAGGTACAATAGCTGGTATAGGATGGTTAAGAGGGAGGTGCAGCCAGGATACCTAAGAAAGATCAAAAAGTAGAGCAATTGAAATAGAGTGGTGATATTGAGAATGGGAGAGGGGGTAAGAGCATGTGGGTATTGGATAAATTAAGAGCAGAGTCTGTGTAGAGTATGTAGGGGAGGGTATGGAAGAGGGAATAAGGGAGATTTTGAATGGAAATGGTCAGGGTGAGGAATGGATAAGGAAGGTGGAAGAGTTAAGAGGGAGACAGGGAGAGAGCTGGTTGCACGGGGTAGGGAAAAGCTAAAAAATGACTCCAATATCAGGAGAATGACGAATTAGTGTTGCGAAATGGAGCTACAATTTTTAGATTAGGAGTGGAAAGAGGAAGCGAAAACCCAGAACGAGGTCGCAGGCATCTAGGAGTAAGAATATTGGTTTAGTCGATATGAAGGAAATGGTTGGTAAGGTAGTATATAAGGATTTTAATTAAGAAAACATGTAATGGTTCTGTAAAGACTCTTGAAGTCGTAAAAGGGAGAGAGCTTAAACAAAATAAAAGAGAAAGAAGATAAGGATCAGAATATGACATTCACTCTTCTGTTCTCTCACATAATTAATGAACGCTCTCTTATGTTTCGTCAATGAGTGGAGTAATCTGCTGGTATTGATAGAGAGCTTATATGTTATTCCCCGTGCATCCTTAGATCTCGACATCAATTTCTGTAAAGAAGTTAGTTCTGTAAAGACTCTTCAACCCGTAACAGGGAGAGGTTATAAACAAAATGATAAAGAAAAGGCTGAAAAACTTAATTTTTTATTTATTATTTTAGCATTAACATTTTTATTATAACATTCTTTACGATAAATACAAGAAGCATGCATCTCATCAGAAAATAGTTCCAATAAGATTTGTGATGCATCCTAATGTGTATCACACTGTTAGGTAATTTTGCAGTAAATTAAAGTAAAAAGTTCCTGAAGTCCATTAGAGTGAAAAATATGCTTTAAAGTTTTGGAACTTTAGTATTGAAACTTTAGGAACCAAGTATTGAAACATAAGAATCTTATGTTGAAACCTATGAACCAAGTATTGAAATCGGATAACCGAGTAGTCAAACTTCAGAACGTAGTATTTCAATTTGAGAAGTGTGAATTAAAATTTATAAGCCTAGTAATGAAACTTATGAAACAAATATCGAAAATCAAGGGTTTTGAAATTAACGTACCAAAAGCATTGACAAATATCCGAGTAGTTGAAGTTTAGAAGTAATGCAAGTTTATGCTACAGGCTGCCAATTTTTACGAAATCTTGAAAGAATTCTTAAAAATTGTTTTTATGTCATGGGATCGTTGTTTTCCCTCATATGAGAACAGTACTGGTAATTTTCTAAATTAGTAATTTCAACACTATTCTGTTCTCAATCTACAGTCGGGATTTAAAAGGTTCCAATGAAGATTTACATTGCAAACTTTCCCGATTACATCCCTAACTTTGACATCGTGCAGTACGAAAAAAAAAATCGATACCCATTTTGCTTTAGACGTGTGACAAGTTCGTCTGGATTACAGTTCGGACCGTTGACAACTACGGGGCTAATGTTTCCGTAGGAACTGGAAAACGGGATTAAAAATGCAGTGGTAAACTCGTGAATGTCCAGTCTAGGCCTGGGGTTCGGGAATGGTTGGAGAGAGTGCAAAAGGGTTGGAAAACGGAGTTTGCAGGTTGTATGGGGAGTAGTGAGCGTGTTTGCGGCGATCCCCACAGCAATAAATTCGTTTTAAAAAACGTTTTTGTTCCCGGACCAGTCGGTAGGCGTATTATGCGTACGCGGCGTAGTATGTGTGTCTTTCAAAAAGGAATTAAGTCAGGCATGAATTACGACCCGTATCTCATGACATTTTACTCTAACGCAAATCACGCGAAAGAAAGAATGCTCGTCCGGAAGACGAGAGGAAGAAGAAATCTAAAGTATGGGATTGATCAATTATTGACATTCCAAAGTATAAATAATGCATGGCAAATGAGACAATTTCATACTTCAAGTATATGGAAATAGTGTAGGAAATCTATTGAATTTATATTTTCATTTTCACTTACTATTTGAGATTTGAATGCGTTTGAATGTTGCGGGTTTTGGCGTCGATATCACAGAAACCTGTGCTCTCTAGCGGTAGCGGTCTGCTTGAAATAGCATTCTGAAATGTACCATGCTGTAAGAAAGACATGTCAAGCTCTGTACTGAACGTTGAAACTCTTTTATTTTAAGAATACTTCTTTTCTGTGAAATAAAAGTGAATCACTTATTCTTCAGGTTCCTGGACATTTATTTATATCAATCCTACAAATTGGGGGATCGTCCAGAATAGATATAAAAAAGACGCAAAATGTCCAAGGAATTTTGCAGGAGGTTAAAAACGAAGCCAAGCAGTCGCGGAAATGATGAGGAAGCAGCTTTCTTTTGAAAAGACGAATATTTAAGACAGAATCGCCAGGAATGGGTGAATTATTTTTTCGTTGAAAAGTAGGGTGTGAAGACAGAGGAGGTGAGCTGGCCATATTTGTTCTATTTAATTGTTTTGAGAAGACGAATTTTGTACATTTTGTACATTCTGTTCGTTGTACATTTATTGTACATTTGTCTCTAGTGAGCAGTAAAAGTGAGTAGTTTTGAAGTATATTTTTCTTGCGTTTCTTTTTGAGTAAACAGAATATTCTCATAAAAAAGTAGAATTTATTTCGATCCTTAAGAAGTTTTGAAAGAGAGACATTAAGCAAAGATTTCTTTCAATCTACAGGATTGCCCATGAGTACTATTGAGATTTCTTTCAATTGGTGTATTAATCATTAACTCAATCTACCAAGAGATATCTATTTCTTTTGAATAAAGTATACAAATTCAAGGAATTTAGCAAATTATAAAAATGTGTTATTGTTTCGAATTATCACCTCCTTCTATTTCGAAAAATGGTATAATCTGAATAAATTGGTTCTAAATCAACCTACAAAATTTGATCTTGGCACTATGATCTATTTCCTTCATTTTTCATGTTCTGTTTACATAAATCTTGTCATAACTTTTCTGGTCCCTTTAATATTCCAGTTTATTAAAATGTTAAGCTGGTACTTATCAAAAAATAAGGTTGCCAAAAAGTTTTATATACGTTCAGTCAAAAGAAAGGATACCCTCGTTATCTACAAAAATTGTACTCAGAGGAAGATGCCGTGTACATAATATGTGCATTCTGTTATTACGTATGATTTAGTACTTTATTAATAAATTTTCCTAATATGTTTTTCATGTTGAATTCTTCCTGTTCTTATGATTTCTACAGATCTTCTTGGTTTTTAATCCATTTAATATATTTTTCAGTCTACGGCATACTTGTTTTTCTAAATACACTGTTAATATAATTAAAATATCATCCTGGTACGTCTTATAAATAAAATAAAGGCGCCAGAAGGACGTAAATGAATTAAGATATAATAATTAATACAATAAAAATGAAATCCTAGTAATCATCTTAAAATGAGTTCGCCAAAAATTATTTGCATACCTTGAGGTAAAAGAAATGATACCCTCGTTGCCTATAAAAACTAGTAACGGTGGAAGAAGCCGTATACAATATATATATGCAGTCTTTTATTATGACAATTGAGTACTGCCTTAATAATTTTCCAAACTAGTTTCTTGTTTTTAATTGTTGTCATCTTCATGAATTTCATATTTGAAGGTAAAAATATTTTCCTATATTATTATTGTGTCTTTAGGCCCATTTCTGAATCTTGATATTTGGAATACTGCTCTTCGAATTTCTGGAGCTTCTCCCTGGTAAGAATCGAAGAGAATTTTTACTGTAAGGAATGTGTTTCTCATAAACTGAAATTTGTATTGAAAAAGTGGATTACCGTCTCTAAATTCTGATAAATTAAAAAAAAAAATTAATTTTAATAATTAAATCTTATTGATGAAAAAATGCTTTGAATATCTATTTTGTGTTCTTGACATAATTAAAATGTTTGTTTCATTAGTGTTGTGGTGAATTGCTACAAAACATTGGATTACGATTTTTTAATTTTCTACGCAGGAAGTTGATTTTTTGTCTATTCTGATTTTCCTGTTTTTGGTATTATGAATTTCAGTAAAATTGATAAAATTTGGGGGAATGTGATGGATGTGATTGAAAGACGGATAAAAAATATTGAAGAATTTTGTCAATTAGTGAAGAACTGAGATTGGATGTATTACTGAAAGATCTATTGATAAAATGCAAGACTCATGAGTCAAAAAGATGTTTGATATCAAGAAGGAAGTTTGTTTTGACTTTAACAATAAAAGACACAAAGAAAATTTTAATGAGACTTCCACTAAATTTAAGAGATCTATCTTGAATTTGGCTCAAAACGTTTGCCCCGCACAGATACATAGAACTTTCTGGTGCTTTGTATTCAAGTACAAAAAAACATTTTCATAAGAAAATAGATTTCATTTCAATCCTAAAAATTTTTGATATTAATATGAAAATAGAAAAATCAACCAAACAACATTGAATATTAAATTTTTAATGTTTGATTTCAGGTAATATTTGACTTTAATTAATATAGATTTCATTATTTTTAACTGTAATTTTCCTATAAATAATCCCTGACGAGGAAGTGTAAACTGACTTTGAAACATGTTGCTTCCCAATAGTATGAAGAGGGCGGAGAAAAAAAGAGTGAGAGGTTGGAATGGTTGACTCTTTCTTTTTCCCTTCTTTTTTTCTATTTTTTGTACACTTATTGTACATTTATCTCCGATAAGCTGTGAAGGTGGGTAGTTTTGAAGTATATTTTTCATTTGTGAACTGTTCGGGTGTTTCTTTTTTTAGTACACAAAAAATGTTCATAAGAAAGTAGATTTTATTTCGATCTTTAAGAAGTTTTAAAAAAGAGACA
>JAUMHM010000005.1:8227952-8249932 GCA_032362435.1 Melikaiella ostensackeni
TGAAAGTAATACGCGTCGAAGCGAACAAACGAACGAGTGATTAAGTGTTTTGAGCGAACGAACAAGTAAGCGAAAGAGAGAGCGAAAAAAGCGCAGCCGCATCTCATTCTACTTAATTTTACTTAATCTTTCTGTACAATTTAAGCTATGCTTATGTTTCAGTGTGACTCCCATTTCCTTTTTCTTCTCCTTTCCTTTACACTCATCCTTTCAATTCTCTCTTTCCCACAATCCTTCATTCTTCTTCTTTAACTGCTCTAGCCTTTTTTACCTCCTCCGTCCATAATCCTCCTAATCCTACCTCCCCTAAAATTTTCTTGACATTGTCCTGCCAGCCGCCCCTCTCTTCCTTTTCTCTCGTACAATTATGCCATAAATACTACTATGTTTCCTCTACCTATTCACAAACTCTGCAGTTTCTCTTCTCATCCTTCTCGCAATACATTGTTTCTTTTACTTCACTTGCTAGTCTCCGTCCAGCTATTCTTGTTCACCTCTTTCCTCTCATCTTCTTTCCAGATATTTTGGCAATCCTTTTCCTTTTATCATCTAATACCATTCAGTGTATCTTGATTTCCTTGCCGTCCTCCATCTTTCTATGACCTGTCTCTTTCTGTGTCTTTTTTCTAATTCCGCATGGTCAATATCTTCTTCTCCTATTTTTTGATCTCTAAAAAACTCTCTTTCTTTCCTTTCCATCGCGTTAACTCTACGGCTATCTTACCTCTTTCTTGCACCTCTTTGTACACTTTCTCGTTCACTTCTCTCCCTTTCCCTCCCGTGGTTTTTCTTCCAATTCCCACGCCCTCTTTCGTGCCCTTGTTCCGGATCTCTCCCTTCGAGCCTCTTCTCTTACAACATGACCCACAGCTTTCCAGTCTATCCCTAATATCCATCAAATATATCTCTCTTACAACATCTTTATCGCATCTCCTACCTTCCATCCCCATATTTCTGCTCCATTGCTTAATATCAGCCATGCCTGCGTATCAAATAACCTCATTTGCCTATCCAATTTTTTTCACCTTCTTTTTCCTATTCTCCATATCGGCTTTATTACTCCCGCCGCTTTCTCAATCCTTTTCTTGATATGGGGTCTAAGTTCCCCATTCCCTTCATGATAAAACCGAGATATTTAAAATCCTATACTTTGTCTAACTTTTCACCATTCCGTCTCGCTGTCCATTTTTTCTTTCTCCCTAATCCCTTTCTAAATCTTATTACCCTCGTTCTGTCCAGATTAAGCCTAAATTTTTTCCTATCATAGTATTCTTCTAGCCCCTAATTGAGACCGCCATTTCTTCCAGATTCTCACCCAAAATCATTACATCATCCGCTTATGTCAGTGTATACATTTTTCCCCCTGGCCGTAATCCTACCCATCTTTTTCTCTTCATCTCCTCTTCAATATCTACTTATTTCTTTGACCTTTCTGATACTATTGTCACATATATCTCATATTTTCAGCATAAACATCCCCTCTATAATCTTTAACCCCTTTACCTTTTCCTTTCTTCACTACGGGTACAACTATCCCTTCCTTCTATATTTCCGGCCAAACAGTCCCCACTCCATACCCTGTTACACATTATCCACGCCCACTTCTTTAATTCCTTACCCCATACTTCTCGACTCTATTCGGGTTTTCATTTATACCTGCTGCCTCTTTCAATGACTCTATTGTCCTCGCTATTTCTTCCCTTGTGATATCCTCTCCTTCATCCTTTTCCCTTCTCTCGTTCACTCCTTTCGTTTTTTACTTTTTACAATTGTCCTTCATACATCCCCATCCTTGCATACATTTTTTGCTTCCCTTACATCCATACATTTTTTCATACAAGCTCTTGTGCTTCTACGATTTTTCATATCACTCCGCCTTAGACTCTCATTCACACATTCCAACCATTCTTTCTTCGGTCTACCTCTGGGTACGCTACCAGTCACCTAACCTAAATACACTTGCTTTCTTAAACATCCTCCAATCATTCTCTCAAAATAACCAAAGCATCTCAGAAAATTTCTTTGATTCTTGTCAATCAATGTCTTTTCTACACCACATTCTTTGAGAACCAACCCATTACTGACTTTGTCTATTAGCGTCTTACCGCACATATTTTGCAGGAATTGCATGCCAACCGCGTTGACTTTACTCCCATCCTTTTCTTGGTGAGTCCAGGTCTTGCTACCATACAGCACAGTGGGTGCAAGTACAAAATAATATAATATAATTTAGCAGATAAATATTATCTATCACTACCATACCTTTTTTAAGTCTGTTTGATTGATTCGAATATTTTTTTCTCTACTTTTCTCTTTAACCTCCCTGATAGTATTGTCTCATATTATATCTTTATAATGTCGGAATCAACGTCATTCCCTATAATCATCAAACCCTTTCCCTTTTTCATTTTTCACTATTGGTACCACTATCCCTTCTTTCCACATTTCTGGCCGACCCTCCCTCCTTCATACCCTGTTGCTCAATATCCACACTCATTCATTAAATTCCTCTCCCCCATATTCAAACGGCATTTGTGATTTCATCTATAGTATATACCTGCAGCCTTTCCCTCTTTCAATGACAATTTTGCCCTTGCTATTCCTTTCCTTGTGATGTTCTCTTTCTTGTCCTTTTTCCTCTACTCTTTTCCTCCTTTCATTACCTTCCTCTTCACTTCTCGTAAAAATTTTGTAGAATATATTTTCTTTTCTAACATTCAATTCCCTGATTTACTTTTTTTTCTCTCGCTATTTACTACTTTCCATACTTGTTGCTCCGTGCTAGCCTTTTCTGCCTCCTCCTCAAACCTTCTATTCCCTTCCTCTTCTCTTCTGTCACATAAATTATTATACTCTTTCTTCTTCCTTCTGTATTTATCTGCAGTGCTCTTCCCGTTTCTTCATTCTCCTAATCTGCCAAGCTACAACCTAATCTCATTAAGTGATTAAAATTATTGCGATGAAATGACATGGATTCCACCTTCATTTACTTTTTACCGAGCTTTCAACGATTTGCAAGTTGGAATAGCTAGTACTATGGATAAACTTTTGAGGATTAACAATTGTAGTAATCTTATAAAATTGAAAATTGTTCATTCTGTAGAAGCATGTACATATTGAAATTGAGCTATCTTCCACGTTTGCTGTACTTTTCTCGTTTTGCTATTCGCGTATTCTCTTTTCATCTTGAAAGGGAGAATTGGGGCGCGAATATAACACTTGCTTTGAAACAAAGAGAAATCGCGCAGAATTGTGGCGAGAAAATTGAGCAACATCGAAGAGAAGGATAAAAAGCGACAAAGGGACAAAAGGTGAGTCCTTGGTACCAGAACAAGATAAAATAAAAGGATTGTTTATAATTAAACAATAGATGACAAAAGAGCAGACCACTTCAAGTTGTAAATTTCCCTTATTGATACAATTACCGACAAAACTTGGAAAGGAAACTAGGAATAAAACTAGACAGTACGCAATAGGGTGGCCCAAAAAAGTTTTTTTTTTGCAAAATGGCTGCCCTACAAATTACTCCGTTTGGTGTAAAAATGTCCTCTGAATTTTAGCAGGAATCAAAAAAAAAGTGGGACTCTCTCAAGTCCATTTTTTCAAAAAAATACTTTTTTTATTTTAATCGCGGTTGTTAATGGTTCATTTTTCTTTGGAATACATTCGTTGTTGTATTTTCAGTGAAATACATCACCCAGACTTTCGACAGGATTAAAAAAAACATTGAAGGGTTTCTTCAGCCCATTTTTTTGTCCTCATTTGTTCATTTGCCGCTGTAAATGGATTATTTTACAAAAAATAGAGACCTCAGAAATTTGGGTGCACTCTCCTAATTAGGAATGAAAATTTTTCATTTTTTTTGTCTCAAAGTCGAATAACTTTCACTGACGCAGAGAAAGCTTTTCTAATGATAAAAATGGAATCGAATCAACCCATTATATGAGTTGTGATATGATCTTAATTCACTGATTGGTTACGTTTTTACTTAAGACAATCCCGAAACGAATTTCAATAATGGAAGTCGTTACACGCCCGGGGTAATTGAATTTCGTCGTGAAATGGAAGGGGCGAGTCACGCGATCGGGAAATCACTAGATTTAGGCAACTTTCTTACGAATACCTCGGGAATAGCAACTCGGGGTCGTTTTAAGAAACATTCATGAAGAAGAATCCAATTTGATAAGAAAAAGCGATTGTTAAAATTATTTTTCTTTCTGAAAAAAATACAAATCCCCTTCCTTTATTCTATCCCCTCTCACTTCTTGTTCCCACCACCCACTTCCTCACTCATTCCCTCATTACCCATCACCTTCCCAACCGTCCCATCGTTTTCCCTCACTTCCTTTCATTCTCCTTACTTTCCCGCAATTCCACCCCCTCATTTCTCATCATTTCCTCCCCCGAAAAAAGTGCGGTGAACAGACAACCGACCAAAACTATAATTTACATGGAAAAGTGGTGAAGAAGTTGGGTGTATTGTCGCTACTACAATACGGAGAAGGATTAATAGAAGAAGATTTAAAGATTGGAGGAGAGAGGTGGAAGATAGTAGGGGGTATTTGTAAACGGAGATATGCAAGAGAAATCTGAGCAAATAAAAGGAGTGTGGGCGAAAATAAAGAGGGGACTCAGGTCATAATAGGAAGAGACTTTAATGCGCGAACAGGATATAGAGGAGAGAGAGAATGGGAAGGAGAGCGAGAAGGAAAATTCCAAAAAGGTACTGGATCAGGAATGAAAATAATTTTTGTAGAATGTAAAGGATATGGAATGATTCATATCGAACGGAACTATGGAGGGGGTTAAGGAAGGGGAATATACACATGTGGGAGGAAAAAAGGGAACGGTAATTGACAACGCAATAGTGGACGATGAGGTAAGAGAGGTCAAGAATCTGCAGATAGGAGATTATATGGATTTGGATCACTTCCCCCTAATGCTGACATTAGGGGATTGAAAGATTGATTAAAATATGGATAAAAGGGAAGAAAGGGTAAAAAGAACAGGGAGAGGGAATTGACCAATAGAAGGAAAAGAACGATTTAAGGAAAAGGTAATGAATATAAAAATGGGAGAGGTAAATGTGACCGAAGAAATAAAAATAATGATAAGAGAGATAAAAAGAGCACTAGAATCATGAATGTATGGGATAAGGAATGTAAAGAGAAGAAGAAGGGAGTGAGAAAGAAATTAGGAAAATAGAGAAAAGGGAAAAGCAGTAAAGAAAAATGTGAAAGAAATGCAATGAATATAGTGAGATGTGTAAGAGCGAAGAGGAAGGAAATAAAAGGTTTGAAGAAGAGGCGATGACGGCTGAGATGA
Source organism: Melikaiella ostensackeni (assembly GCA_032362435.1). Lineage (NCBI taxonomy): Eukaryota > Metazoa > Arthropoda > Insecta > Hymenoptera > Cynipidae > Melikaiella > Melikaiella ostensackeni. Next base: position 8,233,278 of record JAUMHM010000005.1, read on the forward strand.
ATGAAGAGGTTCGGAAAATAGTCAATAGAGAAAGGGTAGAGAAGAAGGACAAAAAAGGTGAAGAAGTGTGAAGGGAAGAAGACAAGGAAGAGGACATAGCAAGGGAAGGAATAGTTATGGTGTTAGGAATAAAGCAAAATGGGAAGGCTCCTGACTTAGATGAAATTCCAAATGAAGTCTAAAAATATTAGGGGAAATAACCAAGGGAATGGGCATGGATAATGTGCTATAGAGAATGGAGAGGAGAGGGGTGGCCAGGGTTATGGAAAGAAGGGGTAGTGGTACTGGTACTGACAAAAAGCTTAGGGGAGAAGAGTGAAGATTATGAAAGAGTGACGCTTATGCCAAAATTGTATCAGTTATATGTAACTGTTACTTGAACCGAGATGAGATAGAATAATTTATGATGACAAATGAGACAAGATAGGATTTGATAAAGAGAGTATCAGAATTTTCAAAAGACAACAAGCAGGATAAAGGTAGCACAGTAAGCTGGAGGAAGTTACTGGACGGTAAGAGGAGTAAGACAAGGTGGGAAAGAAAGGGGGGAGTGAGCGAAAACGTGTTTGAGGAAGGTAGAATAAAGAAGAGTGAGGGCAATAGAATTGACGAAATTTGGAGAAGAAGGAAGGCAGTTCCTTACAGATAGAGATACAGGAGATGGGACTGAGGTAAACTATAAAGAATTGGAGGAAGAAGACCGGGAAAGACAATTAATCGAAATATGGGGGATGATTGAGAAATCAAAATGATGGTGTAGGATGATAAAAGAGGAACGAATATTAAAGTATTCAGAAACAAGATAGGCAGAGAAGAGATAAACAAGAATAGTAAGGTTTGGATAGAAAAACAAGGTAAGGAAAGGTATATATTGAGGAAAAAAAGACAACAGAAGGTGCAGATTATATGAATCGGACAAGGAAGGATGGGAGCATGTATGGGAAAGATGTATGAGAGGAAAGAAAGATGAAGGAAGCTGGAAAGAGAATGTGGTAATGATTTTAGGGGGGGGAAGGATTGGGTCAGGAGTCGATGGTAAAATTGGAGGAGGCTGGATGAACGAATGAGAAGGAATGAAAGACTAAAAGTGAAAAATGGCAATTCTGATGTAGAAGACAAGTGAAAGAAAAAGGAGTAGTACCTCTCTGTAGGTAGTAAATTGTGAAAAACTGAGGTCATATAAACCCTAAGGGAACACACTACGAATGAGAAAGAAGAGTAAACACTAAATGAAGAATATGCGAATCATCATTAAAGATGAAAGAAACTGAGAGGTTTCATTTCAATTATAATTTGCTGACATTTTTCCACCGTCGGTTTACTAAAATGACGGCGGAATGGTGCTCCTGAGTAAGGCAAACGGGACGCCAAAATCCAAATTCTATTCTTCAATATTTAATGATTTTATATGATTTACTAATACTTTATTTTTTTAGAATTAGTTTCTTGCAACGATCATTAATTTCAAAAGAATTCAATTCTTTTCCTCTCAACAGGAAACTGTCCATATTAAATAAATTTATATCGAAAGAGGTAAAAAGGCTCAGGTGGATTGTCGCTACTAAAATGCGATATATTTATGCAGGAAATCGATTTCCAGATCCGGTTATTAGTCACTCGATGGTTAAATAAAAGCGGCAATTGAGAATCCAGTGTGCACATTTTGTGTCGTAAATATTCTTGCCGGCAACCCCTGCCCTGTCTAATCGACCGCTTGAATTAATTTCAACGCAACTTGCATCACCGTCGGTCGTTAGCCGGAAAAAACAAATAAAAAAACAGTAACTGTTGGTGTAGAAGTTGGGTTTACACCAGTAAAAACCTGTCTGGTTGATTTGAAGAGATAATTTACTATTATTACATTTCAATGTGCCTAAGATGTTTTAAATGTTTAACTACACACAATAGTGTATCCAACCCTCCCCCCAACTCACGAAAAGACTAAAAAAACATCATTTTAACAATATCGATAGCAAGCTTTACAGTCCGAAAAATGTTCTAAAAGCGGGGGAAATAAAGAGTTTTTTGTACGACAATAGGGAATAAATTCTTTTGCATAAAATTAATGTGCATTTACTCTATTAAATTTAATTAGACACACTTTGAGATCCTAAAATTACAAGTAACAATATTGCATTTTTAACAAGATAGTTGAATTTTCAACCAAAGAGTTGTATCTTCAAATAAAAAAGATCATTTTGCAAATAAAAAAAATTTCTATCTTTTCAATAAAATTGTTGAAAATTCAGCTAGAAAAGATTTCTCAGTCAAAAAATGAAAAAAGATTCAACAAAATTGTTGAATTTTCAAGCCAGAATGATTAATTTTCTCCAAAAAAGTTGAATCTTCAACCAATGAGATGAATCTTCACCCCAAAAAAAAAGAATTTTCAACAAAGTAGTTCAACTTTCAACCAAGTTGTTGAATTTCTAACCGAACAGGATGAATTCTCAACAACAAAATTTCAGAGGTTTTTGATTTTATATCAAAAATAGTTGGTTTCAACCGAATAAGTCAAATTTTGAAGAAAAAATAAACGGTAGAATCTTTAACAAAATAAAATTGTCTCCAGCCAAACAGTTGCATTTATGACTAAAAGAGGATGAAATTTCTACCGAATAAGATGTATTTTCAAACCAAAAGAAAAATAATTTTTAATAAGGGTTGAATTTTTAACCAAGAAAGATGTTTCAACCAAGAAAAAAAAGTTCTATCAAATTTTTGACATTTCGAACTGAAAAGACGATTTTTCTCAAAAACAGTCAAATTATCAAGCTGAAAATATGAATTGAAAAAAACCAAATTGTTGAATTTTTCACTAAACAGTTGAATCTTCAACCAAAAAAGAATTATTGTCAACAAAACAGTTACATTTATAACCAAAAAAGGATGATATTTCAAATTTCCAAAGGAGGTGAATTTTCAAACCAAGAAGACGAATTCCCAACAAGGGTTGAATTTTCAACCAAGAAAGATGTTTCAGTCAGGAAAAATAAGTCCAACAAATTGTTGACTTTTCAAACGAAAAAGACGATTTTTCTACAAAACAGTTGAATTATCAAGCCAAAAATATGAATTAGTTTTTTTTTCAAATTTTTAATGAAATTGCTGAATTTTCACCACATAGTTGAATCTTCAACTAAAAATTATTATTTTCCAACAAAAAAAATACACTGCTGGTCAAAAAAACTTGACCGATGTTGCAAAAATCAATTTTTCGACTTTTTAGTCTCATTTCATGTATGTATATAATACGTACATGAAATGTAAGTATTATATACATTTGATCATATATATAATAAATCTATATTTTTCCATAACTTGCACCAAATGCATGAGGAAAATTATTTATTGACATGAAGTGAGACAAAAAAGACAAAAAATTAGTTTTTTCAAGGTCGGTCCAGTTTTCTTGACCGACAGTGTAAAATTTCCACCTTTTCAATAAAATGAATGAATCTTCCACCAAGAAAATGAATTCTCAACAAAGTAGTTCCTCTTTGAACCATGTATTTGAATTTTCAACCAAACAAGGTGAATTTTCAGCCAGAAATTTAATACTTCATACTTCAAACAAGAAAGTTGTGATTTTTATATAAACAACAGTTGAATTGTACCAAAAGTGACGAATTTCAAAAAAAGACTTGTATCTTGAACAAAAACCGAATCATTTTCAACCAAGTCGTAGCATTTATAACAAAAAGGGAAAAAATTTCTAGCGCGAGAGATGCATTTTCAACCCAAAATGTTAATTTTCAACTAAATTGTTGAATTTTTTAACGGAATAGTTAAATTTCGAACCAAGAAGATGAACTTTCAACAAAGAAATTTAATTTTCAACCAACAGGATGATTTTTAACGAAATAATGGGATTTGCAACAAATTAATTGATTTTTCAACTAAATAATGAAATTTGTAACCAATAAGGACGAATTCTGAACCAAAAATTTAATTGTAGACTCTTCAACCAAGAAGACTAAACTTCCAACAAAATACAGTGGGATTTTCTCATTGGTTTCTATTAATTCAGTTCGCATTTAAGTGGAAGAACCAGAAAAAGTGGAAAGGCTGGGAATAGGGAAAAGACTCTAAGGCCCGCGATAATTGAGTAGGAATTTTGATAATTCATAGACTAAAAAATAATAGCTTGAATAAACACCGAAGTTCACGCTAAACACTTTAAGAATATGAGTTTAGAGGGGCAAAAATAAGTTTAAATAATTCGAAATTCTCAGAGTTTTGCGAAAATCGGTAATATTAGTTTAATCGCGTAATCTACTTATATGCACAATTTTCGAAAATCTTGTAAGATTCCGATATTTTCAGTTATTCTAGGAAATAACCTCAGTTTCATAAACATCGAATAGCTCAAATAATTTTTAAAAGATTCGCGAATTAACCTACAATTTTTTTGAACATGTAGAAACTTTATCGCACTCGAAATTGAAGGGTGGTGTAGCTCAACGAATTCAACCACATTTTGCCGAAAATGAGATTATCAGATGAAAAATTCTTAATAATTCAAGTACACATCCTCACCAAAGGAATTTTCTATAACTCGCTTTTTCGGTTATGCCAAAACCCCGAACCCACCCTCAAAAAAAGTAATAATTGTACCGGGATCAAAAACGTACCCCTCCACTTTTCAGAAGTGATTTATCTTTTTTTTCATAAAACTTTTTTCTCCTCCATTTAGCAACTGAAAATCTAGAAATAGGATTCCCAGTTTTGATTGATTTGAAAAATTGGTTTTTGATTATCGTCCCAAGTAATGAAAGAAAAAAAGGGTTAAGAACTTAGCAGTTAAGATGGAAAGACCTTGACTTAATTTCTGAAGTCTTATCAATTTTTTTAGGTAAATTATAAGTGTTCTGAATAATGATAATAATTTTAATAATTCTTTTTATAATTTAATAATAATTTTGAATTCTGAATTTCTGAACTCATTTTTGCAATAAGTTTTTTTTAATAATAATAAATGTATCTTCCAATCTGAGATGCAATGAGTTCTGCAAAACTGAAATCATTTGTAGGAAAAATACGTTTTTCGCAATAACGTTACAGTGACTAACTGCAGCGAATTTAATACCAACTCGTAAATTTTATTGCGAGAAGTGTTTGAGTATTTTCAGTTTTATTATTGCCGTTAAGATGGACTAATTAAATGCTATAATTGTTTTTCACGTTAGTTAAAAAACTTATATATCGTTTCAATACACCTATTATATTAGTTCTAATATACCCTCCTCCTTTCCTTCCCACTCATGCTTTTCTTTCTTACTCCACCACACTCCCTCATTTTACTCATTCAATTCCTCTAGCTTTTTCTACCTACTTCATCCATTCTTCCTCCATTCCCTCCTCTTCTAAAATCTTCTTAACATTCTCTTGCTATACTCCGCTCTCCTTCTCTCCTCTCATACAATCATCCTTCATATGCTTTCATGTCTTCTCTACCCATTCACATACTCTGTATTTTCTCTTCACAACTTTCTCCCAATAGTTGCTTCGTACACTTCATTTTCGAGCCTCCATCTGGCTATTCATTTCCACATTTCTTTCCCCCATCTCTTCAGATATTTTGGCACTCCTCTTATTATTGCTTTATACATTTCATTGTATCTAGATTCCCCTATCCTTCTCCATCTATCTATAACCTGCCTTCCTATATTTCTTTTTTCCAATTCATCATAGTCTATATTTCTTTCATCTTCTATCCCTCGATCTCCAAATAATTGTATTCTTTCCTCTTCCCATCACGTCAACTCTACGGCCCCACCTTCTTCTCTCTCCCACCTCTTCGCAAAACTTTCACGCTGAATCCCCTTCCTTAGTTTCTCTTCGAACTTTCAAAAAACCTCTTCCTCGCCCTTGTTCTTAACTTATCTTCCTGAGCTTCTTCGCTTACTATACAACCAATTAATTCTTCTTGTAGAACACAAAACTCGTGATATTCTCAAAGATACCAATATCAATGCCCAGGTTTCAAAAATACGCGTGAACCGTTTCCAATTATCCTACATCTATTATTGCAATTACCGAAGTGCGCTGTAAATGGAAACACAAAGCGAAAACACAGAGGCTAAAAGAGGCAGCTTTTTGGAGCTCTTTTGTACAATTTGTTTCAACGTTACTTCCATTCCAGTGGAATTATTCTGTTACCTGATGCTCACCTGTATATTAAAAACCGAATCAATGCATTAATTACATTATAGAATTTTGCCTGAAGAATAATCAGTGTTTGAGAGTAATGCAATATTCTCACAGATTTGAGACTGCGAACTAAATTCTGACATAAAGTGATTTAGGAATTTATCAAAAAATATAGGTCATGGTGGAAAAAAATGAAATTCTCTGACTTACAGTTTTTAATCTTCTTCATAACTGAATGAATATTAATTTTTTCTCGCGCAATAGGCTTTCCTATTCTTTTTCTTCTTACATAAAAAGTAACCACTGCGTGAAATTTGGTTGTTAAATTTTTATGATCCAATTCGCCAAAACTGCCCTGGAAGCCCGAAAAAAACCACTCAGACTAATGTCTTCTTGTGTCAAACTGCAAGAGTTTCAAACTGCAGTTGTTTTAAACCGCAGTAGTTACGAACTACGGGAGTTCCAGACTGCAGTAGTTTCAAACTGCAGTGGTTTTAGGCTGCAGCAGTTTCAAGCTTCGGAAGTTTCTGAGTGAAGGAGTTTCATACTGCGGCAGTTTCAAGCTGCAGTTTTTTTAAACTGCACCACTCTTGAACTACAGCAGTTTTAAACTGCATTAGTTTCAAGCTGCAGTGGTTTTCAACTGTGATAGTTTCGAAGGGCAGCAGCGTTAAGCTGCAGCAGCTCCAAACTGCAGGAGTTTCATACTACAGTCGTCTCAAACTGCAATATTTTCAAATTTTTGGAGTCTGAAACTGCAGCAGCTTCAAACTGAAAGAGTTCCAATCTGCAAAAGTTTTAAACTACAGTTCCTTCAAACTGCAGCAGTTTTAGACTGCAGTTAGTTCAAAATGTAGCAGCTTCAAACTGCAGCCGTCATAAGCAGCAAAACTTTCGAACTACAATAGTTTCAAAATGCAGGAGTCCCAAACTGCAGCAGCTTCGAAATGCGCGAGCTTCAAACTGCTGCAGTTTCAAGCAGCAGCAGTTTAAGACGGCAGCAGTTTCAAAATTCGGGAGTTTCAAAGAGCAGGAGTTTCCAACTGGAGAAATATCAAACTGCAGCAGTTTCAAACTGTTGGAGGTTCAAACTGCGAGAGGTTGAAACTGCAGCAGTCTTAAGTAGAAGCACTTTCAAACATCATAAGTTTCAAACTGCAGGAGTTCCAAACTGCAGCAGTTTCGAAGCGCAGGAGTTTCAAAGTGCAACAGCTTCTGTAAGAGTTTCGAACTGCGGGAGTTTCGAACTGCCGCAGCTTCAAACAGCAGCATTTTGAAACGGCAGCAGTTTCAAAGTTCGGGAGTTTCAATGTTCGAAAGTTTCAAACTGCGGGGGTATCAAACTGCGGAAGTTTCAAACTTCAGTAGCTTCAAACTGCAGCAGTCTTGAGCAGCAGCACTCTTAACCATCATTAGTTTCAAACTGCAGGAATTCCAAACTGCAGGATATCCAAACTGCAGCAGTTTAAAACTGTGGGAGTTTCAAACTGCTGTAGCTTCTGTGAGAATTTCGAACTGCGGGAGGTTCAGACTGCGAGAGGTTCGAACTGCAGCAGCTTCAAACTGCAGCAGTTTCAAGCAGCAGCACTTTTAAACATCATTAGTTTCAAACTGCACGAGTTCCAAACTGCAGCATTTTCGAACTGCGCGAGTTGCAAACTGCAGTGGCTTCAGACTGCAACAGTCTTAAGCAGCAACACTCTTAGACATCATTAGTTTCAAACGGCAGAAGTTCCAAACTGCAGCAGTTTCGAACTGCGGGCGTTTCAAACTGCAGTAGCTTCTGTGAGAGTTTCGAACTGTGGAAGTTTCAAGCTGCTGCAGTTTCAAACAGCAGCAGTTTGATAAGACAGCAATTTTAAAGTGCGGGAGTTTCAAACTGAGGGAGTATCAAACCGTAACAGTTTCGAACTACGAGAGGTTCAAATTGCAGTAGCTTCTGTGAGATTTTGAAACTGCGGGAGTTTCGAACTGCTGGAGTTTCAAACTGCAGTAGCTTCTGTGAGAGTTTCAAACTGCGGGAGTTTCGAACTGCTGCAGTTCCAAACAGCAGCAGTGCGAAACGACAGCGGTTTTAAAGTTCGGGAGTTTCAATGTGCGGAAGTATCAAACTGCAGCAGTTTCGAACTGCGTGAGTTTCAAACTGCAGTAGCTTCAAACTGCAGCAGTCTTGAGCGGCAGCACTCTCAAACATCATTAGTTTTGAAGTGCAGGAGTTCCAAACTGCAGCAGCTTCGAACTGCGGGAGTTTCAAACTGCAGTAGCTTCTGTGAGAGTTTCGAACTGTGGGAGTTTCAAGCTGCTGCCGTTTCAAACAGCAGCATTTTGATACAACAGCAGTTTCAAAGTTCGGGAGTTTCAAAGTGCGGAAGTTTCAAACTGAGGGAGTATCAAACTGCAACAGTTTCCAGCTGCGAGAGGTTTAAATTGCAGCAGTTTCAAACTGCAGCTGTCTTGGGCTGTAGCACTCCCAAACTGCAAAAGGTTCAAACTACAGGTGTTTTATACTACGGAAGTTTCAATTCGCAGCAATTCCAAATTCGGGGAGTTTGATATTATAATAGCTTCAAGCTGTGGGAGTTTCAAACTTCAGTAGGTTCAATTTGAGAGAGGTTCAAACTGCAGTCGTCTTAGGCTGCAGCACTTTTAAACTGTAGGTGTTTCATACTAACGAAGTTTCAAATAGCAGTACCTTCTGTGAGAGTTTCGAACTGCGGGAGTTTCAAACTGCAGTAGTTTCAAACAGCAGCAGTTTGAAACGACTGCAGTTTTGAAATTCGGGAGTTTCGACGTGCGGAAGTTTTAAACTGCAGGAGTATCAAACTGCAACAGTTTCAAACTGCGAGAGGTTAAAATTGAAGCAGTTCAAAACTGCAGTTGTCTTGGGCTGCTGCAGTTCCAAACTGCAAGAGATTCAAACTACAGGTGTTTCATAGTGCGGAAGTTTCAAATTGCAGCAATTTGAAACTTGGGGTGCTTGAGATTGCAGTAACTTCAAGCTGCGATAGTTTCAAACAGCAGCAGTTTCAGATGATGGCAGTTTAAATGTGCGTGAGTTTCAAAGGCGGGAGGTTCAAACTACAGCAGTTTTGAATTGCATTATCTTTAAACAGCAGCACTGAAGAAACTGAGGAATGTTAAGGCTGCTGGTGTGGATGGTATTATTGCTGAAATGCTGAAGAGCGATGGCGGATATTTGCTTATGTAGCTGAGCGAATTTATGAATGTGTCCTGAAGAGGGTGAAGTTCTAAATGATTGGAGAAAGGCAATTATCGTTCCACTCTACAAGGGAAAAGGTGATAAGGGTAACTGTACTAATTATATAGGGACTGACGTACTAAGTGCCGTGGTCAAAATACTTATCGAAGTACTTATCGGTAAAGTCATGGGAGTAAGCAAAGAAAGGATCTGGGAAGTATAATGTGGAATCGTGTTAGGAAGATCATGTGAGGATCAGATATTTAGGTTGAGACAGATCATAGAATTAAATTTGAGTGTAAACAAACAAGCTTTCTGTGCATAAGTTGATCTTGAAAAAGCTTTTTATAAGGTAGATAGAACTGAGCTTCGGGAAGTCCCGAAAGAATATAGAACAAATGCTTGGCTGATGAAATTAATGATGGCAATATATAATGCCAGTGAAGCGAGTGTGAGAGTAGATCAACAACTGAGCGATTAATGTGATATTATATTTTCCTGGATGATCAATATATACATGGACAAATGTCTAAGAATGACTCTCTTAGACGAAAAAGGTGTTGATCTCTGAATAGTATTAGTGCGCGGACTAGCGCTTGTAGATGGTAAGATTGTTACGGCAGAATCAGTCGCTGATTCGCCGAAAATGATGAGCAGACTATATACTAGCATGAAGAGTATGGGTCTTAAGATTAACGTGATTAAAATAAAAATTATTGGGTTTGAGAGTAGGATTGAGCAAACAGTATGCAACCTTGTCTTAAACGAAGAGAGGGTAGAAGAATTTGATTATTTAGTGTATCTCGGAAGTAAGGTAAAATATGGTAAGGTGAATAGTAGCTTACCTTAAGAGAGATTCGGCTTAATAGTATAAGAATATTGATGATAGAAATAACAGCAGAATTACGTGGATTCTGAAATGTCTGGATCCTAAAGTAAAAAGCTTTTAATTAAAAAACCATTTATCCTTTGTATCCATCGCTGATAAGAAAATTTACGTCGAATAGGCGGTACATCGTAGAAAAGATGAAATATTGATTAAACACATACTCTGCGTGCAGTTAATGAGTGGATGTTCATTCTTATAATGACACTTAATTAACACGCGACATCAAATCATAAGACGGGGTCAAAGACCTAATAAAATGATAATATTTCGCCAAATGAAATTCTTTTTTTTCTCAATAATTATTATAATTTGATTGAATGAAACGAGCTTTCGTTAATTGAAGGAGATAGTTAATTGATTCAATCAGAAGTTTTGTTTCAATCTACCAAATATTCCATCTACCAAACAATTTGTTTAAAACAACTGAAAGTTTGGTTGAATCAAAAAAAGCTTTGATTGGATCAATTGAACTTTTTCCCGAATGTGGGAAAGGTGAAATTAGTTGTTATTTCCTCTGAAACAATAAATTATTAGCTATCGCTAAACGAAATTAACGAGCACATCCAACGTAAATGAATTGGAGAGCATGTTGCCTTCGGAAATTTAATATCGTCCGTGTTTCGAGTTTGATTACAATCGCATTAATTGCATACATCCAGGTTTCCATTTATTAATTGTTTGCTGAAATATGTGTTCTCGTCGCTACATCGCCGTGTATGATTGTGTGGGAGGATATTTGTTGAAGATCGATAAGTGGCTTCAGGAACTGGAAAATCGAATTATCCGTGATTTCATGATTGTTCCAGGTATTTCTTCAAGTTTCCTGTGCCTCGTACTGTTCGATTTTCACGCTTGAGGCGGTGGATTTAGTGAGCTTCTTGACTGCTCTTAACTGAACGTTCCAGACAGCGCTGAGTGCTTCGATAATTGGTGATTGTTATAAAAATTAGCCGATTTTACCAGACTTTCTCCATTAAAGGGAAAAATATTTCTGAGCATTGACTCTGGACTCAGGTTTTTAAGCAATCAGGCTCAAAATTAACTAATCTTTTGAATGGTTTATTAAATCAAGAAAGAGAACCACAGAAAATCCTCAATCCTAATTTTAAAAATGTAATCGATTTCGATGAGAAATTTTCAATTAGAATACTATCAGTAATAATCTCATCTATTTCTGGAAGATGAAAGTCCATCCTCACTCACTTCATTTCTTTGACACCTGCCACAACAAAAATATTTACACAATTTTCATAGCAAATAATAATAAAAATAATAATATTTTTTTCTGGGACTGATCTAGGTCATATTAAAGAAATAACTACTTAAAGTCGGCTCTTCGGAAATCAAAGATGTCGAGAAGCTACGAGAGATAAATCGTTTCTCCTCTGATTCGACAGCGGAAAAAAAACGTTAAGATGGAAAATCACTAGAATGTCGTAATGGGAAAAAAATTTAAAGATTACTTTCCTTCTTCCGAAGGAGAATCTCGCTTTAAATTCAAATTGTCTTACAATATTATTTTTAAAACATTCTTATATTTCACCATCTGTTCATTATTTTCTCCATACCTGTGCGAAATACTTGATTAAGTTTTTCTCTTGTTAAAAACATTAATTCGTTGTTCAATAAAATCTGAAGGGATGGAAAACATTTAACTTCTAATAATCTTTTTCACTGATTACAAGTAACCACTTTCGAGAGTTAAAAACCCTGATTGGGTAGTTTTTGCTTGTTAACAAGAATTTAACAAAAATTACAGAAAATGAGAACTTTTGTGAATCATTTTCACGAGTTTTGTATTTTTTTAATATATTTTTCTGTATACTGTTTCATATTGTTTGATAGAATATTAAGATGCAACGTTCTCTAAAAGAATATAAGTAGTTTCAGTTTCAGAGCGTTAAGTAAGACTTAGGTTTATTTGATTTTATAGAAACTATTCCATTTATATAAATATTTGGCATCCTAGGTCGAAAACAAAATAAATATTTTGATGCAAAAACTATAAGTTCTTGTATACATTCTTGTAAAATATTTGAACTACAATGAAATACAAAAATATAAAACAATAAGAAAATAGATAAAAGTACAAAATTCGTCCAAATAATAGTAAAAGATTTTCAAACAGGAATTAAGTGCAAATTTAGAATTTGATGTTCTTAAATTAATCTTTGTGAAATTCCGGAGAACAAACAAGAACTAGCCAATTAAGGATTTTGGCGTCATTAATGGTGATTTGTGTTTTTCATGAAGTCGAAATTCAATTAAAATCCCCTGATATCCTTCAAGATTCGTGAACATAATTTATCATCGCTTGAAATCCTTTAAAATCCTTTGAACTCTCGTGATTTCTTAAAAATATTTCAAAATCTCTCAAAATCTCTTGAAATGCCTTCAAATCCCTTGTAACTGGCGGAAGTCATTCTCAATTCCTTAACATCCCTCAAAATCTCTAAAAATCCGTTGAAATCCTTTGCAATCTCTTAAAATCCGGTGCAATCTGAGTGAACTGCTTGAAATTTCTTAAAAAATTGAGATTCTCTATGAAATTGTACTAGGTATTTTCTTCAGATTCTTAAAATCTTTAAAATCCCTTTAAAATTCATTGAAATCTTTTAAATCCGTTGGAATCTTTCCAAATCTCTTGAAATCCCTTGAATAATGTTAAAGTCCATTAATCTCTCAAGACCCATTAGATTTTCTTGAAATCCTCTAAAGACCTTCATAATATTCGGTAATCCTTTGAAATTCCCTTAAATCTTTTGGAATCTTACGACATCTTCTAAAATCCATGGATATAGTTCTATATTATAAACTTAAATAATTCTATGTTTTGAAGTCTCTCGAAATTCTTTAAAATCATTGCGTATCTTTCAAAATCCCGTGAAATCTTTTGAAATCTTATGAGATTTCTTCAAATCCCTTCAAATTTTCGAAATCCAGTTAAAGTCCCCTGATATCCTTTAAAATCCCTTAAAATCCCTTAGAATGCTTCGTGATTCGCGGAAATCGTTCTTAGTTCCTAATCTGTCGAAATACTCCGGTATCTCTTCAAATCCCTGAAAATCTCCTAAAAAATTGAGACTTCCTCCAAAATACTACTAGGTAACTTACATCTAGACGTTTTAAGTAGTACAATTCGTTTAAGTCAAGTTTGTGGGATATCAAGTAACATAAGTCACTTTCAGTAAGCTATGAGACATTCTGAGTAGTATACATCATTTAAGTTGAGATATAATGTGGATCAAGTAGTGAGTGTCATTTTATGCCAGCCATAAGGAGTATCAAGTAGTATAATTCATTTAAGTCATCCATAAAATTTTCCGAGTAGTATAAGTCATTTAAATTCATACATAGCACGTATCTAGTAGTATATGAGATTTCATGTCAGCCATGAGGGGTTTCAAGTAGTATAATAATTCATTGGAGTCAGCCTTGTGGGATGTCAAGCTTTATATGTCATTTTATGACGGCTATGAGGGGTTTCAGGTAGTATAATTTATTTGAGTCGGACTTGTGGGATGTTACGAGTAAGTAGCATAAGTCAACTTCAGTCATCTATTGAGTATCCTGAGTAGTATACGTCACTTTAGTTCGAACATAATGTGTAACTAGTAGTATGTGTCATTTTATGTCAGCCATAAGGGGTTTAAAGTAGTATAATTCATTTGAGTCATCCTTGTGGGATGCCAAGTATTATATGTCATTTCATGACAGCCATAAGAAGTTTCAAGTAGTATAATTTATTTGAGTCGGCCTTGTGGGATGTCAAGTAGCATAAGTCAATTTCGGTTAAGTATTAAATATTCTGGGTAGTATACGTCATTTTAGTTCGAACATAATATGTATCTAGAGGTATATGTCATTTTATGTCAGTCATAATGAGTTTCATGTAGAATAATTCATTTAAGTCGGCCTTCTGAAATGTAAAGTAGCATAAGTCAATTTCAATTAGTCATAAAGCCTCCTGAGTAGTATACGTCAGTTTAGATCAGGCATTATTTGTGTCAAGTCATATATATTGTTTCAAGTTAGCCGTAAAGTGTTCCAAGTAGTATAAATCGTTTAAGTCAGCCCCGAGGGATGCCAAGTAATATGATTCATTTTAGACAGCCATAATAGATAGGTGGGAGTAGGAAGCTCAGTATATACATCATTCAAATTCAGACATAATATGTGTCTAGTAGTATATGCCACTTTATGTCAGCCATAATGACAGCCATAAGGAGTTTCAAGTAGCATAATTTATTTAAGTCAGTCTTGTAGCATGTCAAGTAATATAAGTCAATTTTTGTCAGCCATAGAGGGTTTTAGTAGAACAATTTATTTAGTTCAGCCTTGTAGGATGTCAAACAAAATAATGCACTTACGTTATCAATAAAATATGCTGAATAGTAGATATCATTAAAATTGTTCCCTAATGTGTGCATATGTCATTTAATTCCAGTCGTAATGAGTCTCAAGTAGAATAAGTCATTGAATTCAGCCAATCGTCAACAAAACGCTAAATCTTTTCATAATATTTGAATGCAAAACGTTCTGAATTGATTATAAGTTGCCATAAATATAAGTGCAGGCTTTTAATTTAAGCATGACAAGACTACTGTTAAGACCGAGATTATTTGGAAATATAATATTTTATCGTATAAATGGTCTTGAATTTAGACTTGGCAGAGCCATTGCTATTAATTGGAAGGAAGCAATTAACGGAATTGCTGAGTGTCATTACTTGCAGAGTTGCACAAATTGATTGAAAAAAGAGAGTGTAAAGATTCAGTTGAAGCTGGAAAGATACTAAGAAGCAAGGAAGATACTAAGCTCTTAATTTTTATCTCTTCTTCAATCGACGATTATATTTTTTTTTCTTAAAAGCCTTTGATCTTGTCTTTCACTTTAGAAGTTATAATTTCCAAAAAGATGGCTGGAAAAAAGATCGTCTTCAATCTCAGTTTATCCTTGTGATCACAGGTGAGCCCAAGACTAAAACGTCGAGTAAAGCACTTTGGGCACTCTGAGGGAAAGTTGAATGAGAAGAAACAGTAAGGCATTGTATTGAACGGAAGTCAGTAGTGTTAGTCTCGTGATATATAGATTATAGAGCGTCTTATGAACCGTTTGCACGCAATCACGAGCTTTCGTGAGGATGAGCCTTTTTCTTGAAATCGGTCAAATCTAAAAAATTTCAGAGTCAATCGGTGAGTTCAGAGTTTATCGTGAGAAAGGCAGAGTGGTTACATTTCAAATTGTAGAGAGCTCACGAAGAGGCATTTTCGGTATCAATTTTATTGAAAGTAGAGATTATTTATATAAGCATTTTCTATCCAAATGCCTTCAATTTATGATCAAAAACAAAAATCGGTGTGCAGAAATAAGGATATTAATCCATTTATATATAATTTTACAGGAAAGTAACTTTTTTATTTATGATGTGCCCCTTTAGGATTCACAAAATTTCCGTTTCTTTTCCTCTTCCTCTTCTTCCCACATGTGCTTTCCATTCTCTCCCCCCTCACACTGCCTCTTTTTTCTCCTTTGACTCTTTCAGTTCTTCCTACCTCTTTTATTTATTTCTCCCATAGTCCCTCCACATCTGAAATTTTTATAACATTCTCTTGAAATCCTCTCCTCTCCTCGTATTCTCTCATGCAACTATCCCATACATCCTCCCATGTCTCCTCAACCCATTCACATACTCTGCATTTTCTTTTCTCAAACTCTTACCAATGCATTGCTTCTTCGACTTCATTTTTCAGTCTCCATCTGGCTATCTTATCCATCTCTTTTTCTTGCATCCCTTTTTCAGATATTTTCATAAGACTTTTTCTATCACCTCCTACCATTTATTGTATCTCAATTCTCCTATCCTCCTTAATCTTTTTATCACCTGCCTTCTTCCATTTCCTTTTAATTCCGCATGTCTAAATTTCCTTCTTCTTCTATCCCTCAATCTTTAAAAAAGTTTCTTCATCCTTCGTTCCATCGCGTTAACACTACAGTCCTCTTTCCTCTGTCTCCAGTCTAGTCCTAATGTCCATCCAACATATCTCTTTTGCAACTTCTTTATCTCCATCTTCTCCTTTCATTCCCATGACCTAATACCGGCTATGCCAGCCTATCAAACCACCTCATTCGCCTCTTCCAATCTTTTTAACCTCCTCTTCCTGTTTCATTACCCCCATCGCTTTTTAATTCTTTCCCTCATATGCATCTGATTTTACCCATTCTGCATGATAAATCCGAGATATATTAATTCCTTAAAATCCCCTAACTTTTCGCCTCTTCTCTGTCCTCTCCTCTCTTTTCTTCCTTCCTCATCCTTCGCCAACAACATTATATAAGTCGCATATACCATTGTATATATATATATATATATATATATATATATCTTTTGTTTAGCATTACTCGGCGCCATCC
>JAUMHM010000005.1:8255295-8271917 GCA_032362435.1 Melikaiella ostensackeni
AAGTGAAACTGTAAATGATGTAAAGGGAACGGAGCCCTCAAACCCGTAAAAGGGAGAGTAATAAAATACATACATACTTTTTTAAAACAGTTTATAGCAACGTGTCCAAAGCTTGACGATTGTAGCACTGGGTGACTGAGTTGAAATTTCGGTACTTTTCCTATGTTATGAGGCAGGAGCACACCACTCGAACCTTCCTGATGTCTTGCTGCTTTATTGTTGGTTCAAAGCTTACTGCAAACATTGAATACTGGCGATCCACTATTTCACCATTAACTTTCTCTTTCTTCACTTGTTGTACCACTTTCAGTACTTTAAATTTTGAGCTTCAAGATCCACCTTGATTTCTTCTAGCGTTACATTTGGCGGTATTCCTTTGAGAACCATTTTGAGTTGTTTCTGTTCCGGATGCGTATATATGTGGTATTCAAAATTCGTTTCCTCTAATTCCTTGACAATCGTATTGAAGTCCTCCTTTGTTGCAGTGTAGAAAATGATTCGATTTCCCTTATATTTAATCGTTAGCTTGCTATTTAATTTAGTTTTGATATCATCTAAAGCCTTTAAATGAGTCTTTAAATAGCTGTATACAACTAGGGGTAGAATTTTTTCCCTTTTTTCTCTCACCAAATCATTGGATCTTACTTCGTTTACGTGTTCCTCATCTGATTGAGTGTTTTCTTCATTATCAGATAGTTGTTGGAACCTGTTTCTAGTTTCCACATTATATTCTCCTTGATCCATTGGTTCTTCCTGATTTTCTTTTTTCCTTTTTTCATTCTTTGGGGTAATGCGGTTTTACTGCACTGGTTCTGACACGAGATATAATGTGGGAATTGAATATGTTGAACAATACGCGAGAATATGTAAGACGTGAGAGGGCATGCCAAGAGCGATGCATAGGAGAGAAAGAGGGGGAGTGTGGAAAAAGCTGTGAAAGTGTAGACATTATTACGTACGATGTATTTTGAAATTTGTTAGATAGAAGGTATCTAATCCTACGAATTTGGGGGTTCGTCCAGGATTTGAAGCCGTGGTTTCTCGCGTAAGAGTTTTTATGACGTAATTTCCAAGCAAGAGTCGGAAATACGTTCAAAAATATGAATACGACGCAAGTATGCCATTCCCGAAACGACGCGCGAGCGGGGGAATCGAACGATGAAGGAATCGGAAAAAGAAAGACGTCTTTTTCGGTTCACAAGACAAAACGACGACGACGTGTAAAATTTCCAGTAGGTTCACAAAAAGAAACGAGTGTTAGGTCGCAAGACGAAACAAAGAACGTGGGCAAGCGACGATAAAAAGATGCGAATCTTATTGTTCAAGGTCACACGACGAAAAAGAGATTTCCGCAGAATTTCAAGATGACGAAGTGAGTGAATTAGAGGCTGCGGCTGTGTTTAGTTCTCAAAGTACAATGCAGTACAAGGATAAAGTGGTCGTGTGAAAGAAATTTCAAAGTTTATCTAGTGCTTTGTGAACTTTTGAAAAAGGCCGCTTTTGAGACGAAGTGGTCACATCTTGATGAGATCGTGATTCATTTTAAACAGTAAAATGTTCCATTTTACTGATCAAACTTACTATCCAAAGTATACGGTGGATGAAGAACTTTATTTCGAATAAAATCGCGTGAAAACAGATACTTTTGAATTTTGACAGCAAAAAAAATTTGATGAATTTAAAAATGAAGTATCTCGGACAAAGTCCACAAATAGAGAACATAAAGACTGCATCAAGAGCAGTAATTCTTGCGATTCAACGTTCCGTGTTTGAAGAAGAAGATGACCGTCGAAAACGTCAGAGATAACGTGATTTTGTGGGTTTTGATTTCAAAGATAGTTCGAAAGCATTCACAGCTAAAGTGAAGTACGCGAATTAAAGATCAGCAGATGGTCATTTAACGTCGATATGCAACCTGCTCGGATTGGATTACGGCGGCACGAAAGATGATGTCATACGACATATCTGCGATGGGTTGATGGACTTAAACTCATTAGAATAAAACCCCGAGGACGAGAGCGTAGACAGAGAACAAAAAGACGCGGAGGGCGATAATCCTGAAAATAACGATGAGAATATGAGTCACAATAGCGATAGTAGTGATTCACAAAGAACAGATTTCAGATTTTGAAAACGCAGCATCTCTTTATGAATGGAGTGACTTACTGAAACTGATTTTTGTCAAAAAAAATCCTGGGAAGGTATAGCAAAGCTGTTCCTCCGAAAAAGGAGAATCGGTTCAAGAATATTTTCTTGTTATGAAGGAAATGGTCAGTCGAAGTCAAATCGAAGCAGAGGCACTAATGCTTTATGTCATCGACATAATCCCAAACGACACCAGCAACAAAGTTTATCTGTATGGGGCAAAAAATTTGAAGGACTTTAAGGACAAGCTAAGGAGAAACGAGGAGATAAGAAGAATGAATCAAGAAGAGACAAGGAAACAAGCAAGGAAAATAATTCATCAGGGAAGACAGAAGCGAAAGGTGACCTGAAGAAGAATTCTTTCACAAATACTGGAAGTTTGCGTTGTTTTAATTGTGGTACAAAGAACACGAGTCTAAGGACTGTAAGTCGAAAAATCAAGGTAGAAAATGTTAAGCGTGCAGTCAATGTGGACATATTTAGAGAATGTAAGGAGAGTAGAGGTCAGTCAAACGACAATGAGAAAATAGCGTTTGTGAATTTATTGAATGTGAACAGAGATACGAAATTCCATAAAAAGTACGAAATTTCGAATGTACTAATTAATAGTTATTTAGATATGGAAAGTATGATTACTTTTATTCAAGAAAATGTTCATAAGCATATTGGGTCTCCTAGTTTATATTTCACTAATATTTCCCTAATAGGAATTGGGTACGATGGAATAAAACCGACAGAGTTTTACCAGAATATTGTAAAACTCGAGAGAGAGGAGTATCCTCTCACAATCTTGCCGGACCGTGTTTCAGTTACGAAGATTGATCCCACAGTTTTTCTAGCATGCACCGATGTAGTTTCAGATGAAAAAGCAGATGTTAGCCACATTTCAGATCCAGAAACTAGAAGCGAGTTTGAACAGCTGATTGATGATCATAAACCGGAAAAAACTGAATCCAGTGACATAGAATTGAAGATAGTACTTAAAGATTAAGAACCCGTTCTTGAAAGACCAACTAGATTGTCATCGCTAGAAACCGACATCGTTGATGAGCAAGTTGAGTATTTAGCGTTATCGATTCAAAGAATGGATTTTCTCACGTTCCAGTCGAGGAATAAGGGCAGTTTTAGAAGTTTCGTTCGATTATGGTTTGGAAATCAACAAAAGGAAGTTACAACTTATGCAGACACGTATTGAATTTCTAGGACACATAGTCAAAGATGGGAAGCTTTATCCATCTTCCGATGAGATTAAGGCAGTTCTTGAGTTTCCAGATCCAACCTGTATCTTGAATGTATAAAGTTTTCTTTGATTAACGGGATTTTTTAGGAAGTACATATCCGGTTATGCAGTCATTGCCAAGCCGTTGACACACCTAATACGACTGGACAAAAAATTCCAGTATGATGAGGACGGTTAGAGGCTAGAATTTTCAAATTCTCGCTGTTGTTCTTCAATTACTACTATCAACTTATATTTTATTGATGAATAAAAAAAAGTTCTTAAATAATTCTTCCATTCAAAGTTCCATTCATTTATTTGGAGTCAGAAAACAATCTCATAAGAGCTCACATCATAATTTTTTTGCATGTACCTAAACTTCACAATTCTTGTTTCTAAAGCAGGCTTAGATCTATTCTTTAAAATTCGCAGCAATTAACATTGGGTCTATGTGCGTCGATTTTTTCAATCATTTAAAAAATTGTTCAATTTTGAAGTGGACTGTACATAGTGAACATCCTTGGCGAAGTTGTTTTCTGAACAACTCACGTCTACAAGAAATCAGATTTCGAGCTGAAAATTTGAGACATTAGATAAAAAACGTTGAGGCACGTAAGGACAATCCTAAATTTCTATAATTACAAAAAAATTATTCAAAGACAAATTATCTTTGTAAGTATAAAAATCTAGGTCCATACAAAATTTCCTTAGTGCATTGTCTTCAACTTCCTAGATTTTCAACTCGACACCTCACTTCGTGTGGACAGAAGTTATAGAAAAAAATGTTAAGGTAGGAATCGGCTGAGTCATAAATGCCCTTAGCTTGAATTATTGGGCGTTAATAATTTGGACCCGAGTAAAGTTGATGGGTTGAAAGTATCGAAAAAACAAAGGGTCATCTCTTGTTACTTCAATCTTATCATGAACGTGACGTATATCTATTTTAACAAATTTTCCCCCATCCACATATGGTATCAGTATGTTATCACCGCGTATTCCAATGATGATGTTACCCTCTTGTACTGCTTCGTGTTCTGCATCGTTTAATGCATGCACATTACCGTGAGGATCACAGTACCCATAAACATGAACTTCAAATGGAGGAACTTCAATGCTGGTAATCCGATTTCTCTCCAAATTTCCATAGACAGATAATTCTGTAATAAAAATTAGAATTTTATCATTTCTAATACTTAGGGAAATGTAGAAGAATGTGGAGGCCTGCTGAAAAAATGTGCATGGGCCCATGGGAAATACGGATCCCAGTGTCCCAAGACCCAAGCGCCCCAAAACTTTAGTTACCCAAGACCCAAGTGCCCCAAGACCCAAATGTCCCACAAGGCTCAAATGCTCTAAATATCCCAAATATGCCCGAAGTCCCAGGTTTGTTCCGAACATCAAGTTGAGCATTACGTATATACATAATCATTATTATATTAAGATATCATATACACTACCGACTGATAGTATCAGACCATTAACCGGCTGACCTATCAAAAATTAGCCATGAATATAGAAAGCGATAGCGCCGTCCATAATCAAGATAAAAATATTTATCAAACCCTTTGAATAGACTATTAAATTCTGCGTTAAATGAGCTCTAGTTACTTGAAGTCATTTGGCACAGTGAGGATTGAAGTATCACATGAGAAAGACAAAAATAAAATTCCGATTTTTGAGGGATTTTGAACTTCAAACTTGACTCTACAGGAGCTAGGAAAAGTGTATTTATCAATGTGATATCAAGAGAAAAATAATCGCTAGGATTTCACCTTTTATTTGAGCCATTAAACATTAAAACATCTTCACGGGTTCATTAAATAATAATTTTTTAGTGCAAGGATGCTAAGTTTCATGTACATGACAGAAACTTGGAGTTGAAGTTGAAGTGCAAAATTCTTAAAAAATTGGATTATTTGTTGTCTTTCTCACGTGATATTTCAATACCAACATGGCCAAACTATTTGAATCAGGCCACCCAGGTATCATTATTTTCATAAATAATTTGACACCCCTGAAAATTTTTTCTTTTGATGGAAAAACATCCCTAGATTTGTGCACGAACTAAAAAAAAAATCTGTATTTCGGTGTCTATTTGTACCAAACAGACCTTCTTACTGACATTTTCTTCTCAATATTTGCATAAGATTAAACATGTTACACAATCGCCTTCTTCAATTAAACTTTTCTGTTTGCTGCGATTTTTTCTCCAAAACCTTTTAATTTATGCATACAGTCCTAAATATTTCATAGAATTTGATAAGAAATTAGTAATTTCCCACTATCAAATTAGTGAATATTGCGACTAATCAAATTCGCAATTGTCTTCTAATCTTTACTTCTCTCGAATTTTATTAGTAGAATTTCATTAGTGACTAGTGAAATTTACCTTATATCTTCGGTACGGTTCCTGGATTTAAAAGTTCAAATTTTTGAAATTTTTTGCATTGGTTCTAAAATGTTGGTGTATTTTTTGCATGCACATCTTTTTCTAGTGAATAGTAATGAAAAATCGAAAATTAAAAAAAAAAGTTTAACTTAGAATTTTTTAAATGTGCAAAAACAGTGTTCTTTTAGTTGAGTTAAATGCACACTTTTTGGAAAGAGTTCAATATGTTGGACTTGAAATTTCTGCAACTTGAATCGAAGAAGCAGGGTATTATTTTGCTTTCACGGAAAACCATTTTTTTTGTGATTTAAGAAGGCTGCGGCTATATGTACCGACATTTCGGTACGAATAGCCTGATTTTTTCGGTACGGATAGCAAGACCTGGAAGAGAGAAAATTTGTACTGGAATTACGGTACAACTAGCAAAATTGTTTCCGTTTACGTAGACACTGACATTTTGAAATTTTGAGACTTTGGATTTTTTTCACGATTTTAAATTGCTTTGCACCCCACGAAAAATTTTGTTTCCATGAAAGCAAAATAATAGCATGTTTTTTCGATTGTAGCTAAAAAAATTTAAGGTTTGAGATATTTAACTCTTTCCAAAAAAGTGTGCGCTTAACAAAATTTTTCTAATTATTTATAATTTTGTATCACAGTTCACTAGCAAGAACTGTCGAAAAAAATTTTGCCAAATTTCTTAAAACAATAGGAAAATATTGTTGAAGTTGCAAATCCAAAAACTGAACACGAAATATAAACGCATTTCAATTTTTGAGTTTGTTTTTTGCGCCTGTCAACTCAAAATTTTATTTCCCTTGAGCCCAAACGATTTGATTCGTTTTAGCATTTTCACTCCGCCCTAGTAAATATACCTAAAAAATAGTATCATGAAAATACTTCCTTTTTCCCATTTCAAAGGTTAGATTTGACTACTTTAAGCTTAAAATTCTTTGGATTTGGAATTTTGAGTATTTAAATTGCAATGATCGCAGAATATTTTAACAAGCCCGAAGAAAAACCGAAAAATGGTCAGAAATTTTCTTCTCAAATTTTTAGTGGCCATCCACAAATATTAATATTAAGAAACTTTAATAATAATAAACATCTTAACTCTCGCAGTTAATGATTACTAGTTTGTTCATGATAATTTTTTATAGCAATGATAATTACAGTTGAAATTAATATATTTACCAGCAGGATTGGGGGAAACCGCCAAGAAGAAGAATAGATTACCGATAATTATCTTCATTTTTGTAGATAAAGGTAATTTGCTGATAATGGACAATTTTATCAACAGTACAATTGAAGAATATTGTACAAAATTTTCGCAATTTATACATATACTGGTCGCAATCTCATTCTCTTATATCTGTAATACGAATTCGGAGTGTTGAAGGTTGTTTGACTGATTGTGTGTTATTTGTATTTCATAAAGCTGTTTGTCGCAGAATAGTAGCGTAAAAATTATCTATATTTGTGGTATTATGTACAATTTACGAGGAATAAAAATAATGCAAATACTAGCATGTAGATCATTTTATATTTGAAGTCAGATAACAATCTCATAAGAGCTTACATCACAATTATTTTGTAGCTATGCAAACTTGACAATTTTTTCCAAAGCAGGCTTAGATATCTTTCCTAAAATTCGCAGCAATTAACATTGGGTTTATTTTCGTCGATTCTATCAATCGTATTAAAAATTGTCAATTTTGAAGTGGACTGTACATAGTCAACATCTTTGAGGGCATGTGTAACAGGAGTCACATGACCAAACTGATGCTCGATTTTAAATCTTTATTTTTGGAACAATGTACTATTTTTGTAAATGAAATATTGCTCTAAAATTTTAGAAAATGCAATAGGAAATAGTAACTTATGTTTGCGTACATTATTTGGGTGGAAATTCGTTAAAAAAATTCTTTGAAGAAATTAAAACTGGTGCAACGTCAGAATTTTTTTTCGAACAACTTATATCCACACGGAATAAGATATCGAGTTAAAATTTTTGGAAATGACATGAACGGCACTAAGGAAAATTTTCATGGTCCTAATCATTTGAACTTGAAAAAAAAAATTTTATGAAAAACTAAATTTAAAAAATTACCGACCGTGCTGTAGAAACCATGAACAGCATTCCATTCTCGCAACCGAGTTTTTTTGCGGTTAGGATCGATTAGGATCCTCATGTCAGCCCGAGACCTGTCACTCACTGTCATTGTGAACTCCGCTATGTAGGCCGTCGCACGGTCAGTAATCCTCCAAATTTAGTTTTTCATTAAAATTTTTTTTTCAACTGCAAAAAATTAGGACCATAAAAACGTTGCTAAGTGCCGTTAATGTCATTTCCGAAAATTTCAACTCGATATCTCATTTCGTGTGGATATAAGTTGTTTGGAAAAAAATTCTGACGTTGCTTCAGTATTAATTTCTTCGAGAAATTTTTTTTACAAATTTCCACCCAAATGATGGATACAAATGTAAGTTCCTGTTTCCTTTTGCATTTCCGAAAGTTTCAGAACGATATTTTATTTACAGAAAGAGTAAATCGTTCCAAAAATTAAGACTAAAAATCGAGCATTAGTTTTATCACCTGACTTCTGATAGACATATCCTTAACATTAAAATTTTTTTTCAAGGTGGACGTGAATGCAAATTTTGAAAATGAAGATATGGATGGCCAAATTCCTTTAGAGCCTTAAGTGAATGAAAGATTGGATGAAATTGGAAATGTTTACTAGAATTCTCTATATGGGAACACCTTATTTTGACATGGGAATGCTCATCATTTTAGATTTAGTTCAATTGTGGAAAGGAACGAAAAGATACGAGTTTTAGCGGAGCGTATAAAAGAATACACTACGCAATACGCATATATACAGGAAAATTATATTAAAACTAAGAACTCTTAGAATATCATATCTCAGAACTCTTAAAATTCGCAACTGAATCTTATTCCTTAATTTTAATTAAAATTTTTATTTAGATTTAAATCTTTTCTCATGAATTGGGCAGAAAAGAAATTGCCCAATTTGGGCATTGATTGGTCTGAGCGTTACAACTCAGAGTGTAGTCCAGTTGGGCAGTGATTGGAGTTCCCAGTTGGGACCCAACTTAATTGGGCAATCTAGACGGAACCCAATCTGGCTCCAGTCAACTTTTCTACACAGGTTTCTCTTTGTCTTAAATTTCTCTTGATCTTACTTTCACTCAGTGAATTTATGTAGCGTTCCTTGTTACACAGGCATTGGTTGCCAAAAAGTGAATGGCAAACACTGAGAGTACTGACGGTACTTTTATGCATTGAAATAATCGAATTACCAAAGGATGTTCCCGACCTCGTACATTTTTGTATATTTCATTTACGAGAAAGTGTAATGGAATTAAACCAGGTGGAGCGAAAAAGACGTTTTCACGGTAATTGACATACGCAAGACGTTCTGCTTTAGAGCCTGTAGGTCATTCGGTCGACATGAGCTTCCGGTTGATAGGATCATCTGCCGGAAAATAGATTTTTTAAATGCGTAGTCACTCAAGTGGTACTTGAATCTTATAGAGACGTTCAATAATGAAAGTTAATTGCAAATCAAATGAATTTCAAATTTACTGCAAAATATATTCATTGCGCATATTTAATTAATGATAATAATCTTCAAATCCATTCATTCCCATTGTCCAAGTTGAAGCTCCTATGTTCCCACTTGAAGCTCTTTCGATTGAATGACGTTTAAAATTACATCATCTTAAACTATAAACATTTGGAATTAATGAACCTTCAATGGTAACTCGCAAAAATTTATGAATTTTAAACTAAAAATCTATGAAATTGAATGAATTTCAATTTTAAATCTTCAATTATAAATCTTAAAGATTAAATCATTTTTAATTTGAAATCTCCAAAATTGATTTATTCAAAAAAAGCATTCCAAATTACATCAGTTTAAACTATAAACATTCCAAGTTAATGAATCGTGAATTGTGAATCTTATAAATTGAATAATTTTCAATTTCAGATCTTTAAAATTGAACTGTTCAAAAAATCATTCTAAATTACATCATTTTGAACTATAAGCATTCCAAATTAATGAATCTTAAATTTTAAATCTTATAAATTGAATAATTTACAATTTTAAGTCTTAAAAATTGAACTATTTTTAAAAAGAATTGAAAATTACATCATTTCAAAATATAAGAATTCAAAATTTATGAATCTTCAATTATAAATCTTAAAAATTAAATGATTTTCAATTTTAAATCTTCAAAATTGAACTATTTCAGGAAAAACATTCAAAATTACATCATTCTTAACTGTAAATATTTCAAATTAATAAATCTTCAAGTGAAAACCTTAAACATTAAAGAATTTTCAATTGCAAATCTATCAAGTGGAATAAATTTCACTTTTAAATCTTCAAAGTTGAAAAATTTTCAATTTGAAATCTTCAAAATTAAACTATTCCAAAGAATCATTTGAAAATACATCATTTTAAACTGTAATCTTAAAAATTAGAGAATTTTCAACTGCAAATCTATAAAATTGAATAAATTTTAAATGAAAATCTTGAAAATTGAATATTTTCAATTTTAAATCTTCAAAATTAAACTATTCCAAAAAAAGCATTCTAAATCACATTATTTTGAACTATAAAGATTCCAAATTAATGAAGCTTCAATTATAAATCTTAAAAGTCGAAAAATTTCCCATTTTACATCTTAAAAATTGTAACTTTTCCAAAAAAATCATTTTAAATTACGAACATTCCAAATCAGTGAATTTTTAATTGAAATCTTGAAAATTGGAGAGTTTTAATTTGTAAATTGTTAAAATTAGAGGATGTTCAATTTTACAAATGTTGTAAATTGAATAATTTTTTATTTTAAGTCTTCAAAATTGAACTATTCCAAAAAAAACTTCCAAAATTACATCATTTCAAACTGTAACATTCCAAAGTAACGAATATTCAACTGAGAATCATAAAAGTTGATGAATTTTAAACGGAAAATCTATAAAATCGAATAAATTTTCATTTCAAATGTTCGGAATTGAAAAGTTTTTAATTTTACATGTATAAAATTGAATGATTTCCAATTTTAGATCTTCCAAATTCAACTATTCCAAAAAAGCATTCAAAATTACATCACTTTTGACTGCAAAAATTTTGAAATTAATGAATCTTCAATTGTAAATCTTAAGAATTGAAAATTTTTCAAATGTCAATCCAAAAAATTGAACGAATTTTAATTTTAAATGTTCAGAATTGAATAGTTTTTAATTTGACATGTACAAAATTGAATGATTCTCAATCTTAGATCTCCCAAATTGAACTATTCCAAAAAAGCATTCGAAATTACATCATTTTCAACTGCAAAAGTTTTTAATGAATAAATCTTCAATTATGAATCGTGAGAATTGAAAATTTTTCAAATGTCAATCTAAAAAATTAAATAACTTTCAATTTCATATCTTAAAAGTTGAGTGATTTTCGAATTTGAATCTTTAAAATTGAACTATTCCAAAAAAATCTTTCAAAATTACATCATTTTGAACAGTAAACATCCCAAAGTAACGAATATTCAACTGAAAATCATAAAAGTTGATGAATTTTAAACGGAAAAAACATAAAATCGAATAAATTTCAATTTTCAATGTTCAAAATTGAGTAGTTTTTACTTTTATGTACAAAATTGAATAATTTTAAATTTTAGATCTCCCAAATTGAACTATTCCAAAAAACCATTCGAAATTACATCATTCTTGACTGTAAAAATTTTGAAAGAATGAATCTTCAGTTGTAAATCTTAAGAATTGAAAATTGTAAATTGTTAAAATTAAAGGATGTTCAATTTTACGAATGTTCTAAATTGAATAATTTTTAATTCTAAGTCTTCAAAATTGAACAAATCCAGAAAATTCATCCAAAATTACATCATTTTTAACTGCAAACACTTCAAATTAATGAATGTTCAACTGTGAATCTTAATAATTGAAAAGTTTTCAAATATCAATCTATAAAATTGAATAAATTTCAATTTCAAATCTTAAAAATTGAATAATTTTCAGTTTTAAATCTTCAAAATTGAACTATTCCAAAAAAACTTTCAAAATTATATCACTTCAAACTGCAAACATTCCAAATTAATGAATATTCAACTGAGAATCATAAAAGTTGATGAATTTTAAACAAAAAATCTATAAGGTCGAATGAATTTCAATTTTAAATGTTCAAAATTGAATAGTTTTTAATTTTGAATGTACAAAATTGAATAGTTTCTAATTTCAGATCTTCCAAATTAAGTTAATGAAAAAAACGTTCAAACTTACATACCGGTAAAATATAAATCTTCAAAATTTATTAATTTGGAATTCCATATTTTTAAAATTCAAGAATTTCCATTTGTAACTCTTCCAAATTGCAGAACTTTAGATTGTAAATCTTTGAAGTTGAAGAGTTTTTAATTGTGAAAATTAAGAAATAAAAATTATGCAAGTTTTAAGTTTTACAATTAAAAATTCTGTAATTTTGATGATTAAATTCGAAATTTCTTTAATTTTGAAGATTTGGAATCGATAAATCTTGATTTTTGATGTTCAAAATCAGCCAAATTTAAGAATTTTTATTTATAGGCCTTTCAAATTTGAGAGTTTTCAATTGTCAAACTTCAAAATTGAATTATTAAAAAAAAATCAAAATGACATCATTCTAAGTTATACACATTAAACAGTAAAGAATCTTCAATTGCAAATCTTTAAGACAGACCAATTTCAAAGAGACGTTCAAAACTTCATGATTTTTAACTATAAACATTCAAAATGCAATAATGTTCAGTTTTAGATCTCCCTAGTTAACCTATTGAGAAAACGTTCAAACTTACATACCTTCTGAATGTAAATCTTGAAAATTGAATAATTTGGAATTCTATAGTTTCAAAATTCAAGAATTTTCATTTGTAACTCTCCAAAATTGTAGAACTTCAGATTGTAAATGTTTATAATTGCAAAGTTTTTAATTTTGAAAATTAACGAATAAAAATTATGCAAGTTGTACGTTTTACAATTAAAAATTCTGTAATTTCAATTATTAAATTCGAAATTTTTTTAATTTGGAAGATTCGGAATTGATAACTCTTGACTTTTCATCTTCAAAATTAGCAATATTCAAGAATTTTTATTTATATATCTTCAAAATTCAAGGCTTTTCAGTTGTCAATTTTCAAAACTGAATTATTAAAAAAAAATTAAAAATGACATTATTTTAAGTTATACACATTCAACATTGAAGAATCTTCAATTGCAAGTCCTCAAGACAGACCAATTTCAAAAAGACATTCAAAACTTCATGATTTTCAACTATGAACATTCAAAATTCAACAAGTTGCCAATTAAAAATAAAATTGTATGAAAGCCGATGTAGCTGTTTTAATATCTATTTCAATTTAAAATTTTAATCAATTATATTTTACAGTACTTAAAATTTAAGCATATATTTTTATTTTATAATTAAACAATTAAAATAAGGAATATGTTATAGACGCGTGTAGCGCGCTGTTTTTGCAAGTAAGTTAGCGTTCCAATTAAAATTGACTTCGACATAAAATCTTAAAAAATGGGATAATTTTCAATTTTAAATCTCCAAAATTGAATTATTCCAAAAAAAGCATTTAAAATAACATCATCTCAAACTATAAAAATTCCAAAATAATGAATCTTGAATTGTAAATTAAAAAAATTAAATCATTTCCAATTTTAAATCTTTAAAATTGAACTATTTCGAGGAAAGAATTTAAAATTACATAATCTTAACTATAAAAATTCCGAAATAATAAATCTTGAACTGTAAATTTTAAAAATTGAATAATTTTCAATTTTAAATCTTCAAAATTGAACTATCCCAAAAAAAGCATTCAAAATTACATCATTTTAAACTATAAAAATTCCAAATTAATGAATCATCAATCATCAATCTTAGAGCTTCAATAATTTTCCATTTTCAGTCATCAAAATTGAACTATTCCAAAAGAAATCATTCTACATTACATCATTTTAAATTACAAACATTCCAAATCAATGATTTTTTTATTGAAATCTTGAAAATTGAATAATTCTTGATGTTAAATCTTAAAAATTGAACTATTAAAAGAAAATCATTTAAAATTACATCATATTGAGCTACAAAGATTCCAAATTAATAAATCTTCGATCATATATCTTGAAAATTGAAAAATTTTAAATTGTGAATTGTCAAAATTAAAAGATGATCAATTTCACGAATGCTCTGAATTGAATATCTTTTAATTTCAAGTCTTCAAAATTGATCTATTCCAAAAAAAAATCATTCGAAATTGCATCATTTCAAACTGTGAACATTCCAAATTAACGAATATTCAACTGAGAATCATAAGAGTTGATGAATTTTAAACAAAAAATCTATAAAGTCGAATGAATTTCAATTTTAAATGTTCAGAATTGAATAGTTTTTTATTTTAAATGTACAAAATTAAATAATTTTCAATTTCAGGTCTTCCAAATTAAGCTATTGAAAAAAACTTCAAATTTACATAACTTTGAAATATAAATCTTGAAAATTTATTAATTTGGAATTCTATATTTTCAAATTTCAAGAATTTTCATTTGTAACTCTTTCAAATTGTAGAACTTTAGATTGTAAATCTATAAAGTTGAAGAGTTTTAATTTTGAAAATTTGAAAATAAAAATTATGCAAGTTTTAAATTTCACAATAAAAAATTCTGTAATTTGGATGATTAAATTCGAAATTTCTTTGATTTGTAAGATTTGAAATCGATAACTCTTGACTTTTGATCTTCAAAATCAGCCAAATTTAAGAATTTTTATTTATAGATTTTTAAAATTTGAGAGTTTTTTATTGTCAATTTTCAAAATTGAATTATTAAAAAAAATCAAAATTACATCATTTTAAGTTAAACACATTCAACATTAAAGAATCTTCAATTTCAAATCTCACGATAGACCTATTTTAAAATGATGTTCAAAATTTCATGATTTTTAAATATCAACATTCAAAATTGAACAAGCTGCCAATTAAGAATGAAATTGTATGAAAGCCGAGGTAGCTATTTCAATATTTGTTTGAATTAAAAATTATAATCAATTATAATTTACAGTACCTCAAATTTAAGCATATGGGTGAGTCTCATCAAATATGCACATTTGTGTAACCGCTTAATATTTTATTAATTAATTAATTTATTTATTTTAATTTATTTATTTATTAAATTAAAACTTAAAAAGAAAAATTTTTTCTATATCTAAAAATGTGCGAAAGTTCGAAATGTAATCTCCCCTGGCTGTAACCACCCATGGGTCGGATGGTTCCACATGTAACTGAAGATGCAATTATGAACTTTGATTATTCAAATTTAGCTTCAGTTAATTTTGTACATAGTCTAATGTTATGATATTGAAGACACGTTTGTAAATTTTTTATTTTAGCCTTCAGAGCATATTGAACTTTGTAACCACTTTTTGATTTGCGGATGAACCTCTGCAGTTCATACTCTGCAGAAAAATTATTTTGCGAAAATATGTTTTTTGACTTTAAAGGTAATAAATGTGAAAATGTACTCCATAAATTATAACTTTTGCATCAATGCTAGAATTTGTAGTGAGCAAAATATAAGACATTTTCCGCGAAAATCAGGCGCGTACCTTTTTTACTGTAATTTCCCTGGCACGTTGTATTTCTAAGATAAGCAACATATTCTAAATAAGTTGTAGTACAACATTTGTATCCTAGTAACCTTCAAACAAAATTACTGGTAGGTTTCAAAAATTTAATTTATTTTTTCTGCGAATCAAGAAAAATATGGCGTGTAATCTCCCCTGGCATGTTTTAGACCAATTTGAAGTTTCTAACAACTTTTAAAACATATAGTAGAGAATATAGTCATTTCATCTACTTATGCATTAACGCTGATTCATGTAAATAAATCAGATAAAGTATTTCTATGATATATATTCTTTTGAATTAATATTATTGTAAGTGTAGTGTCCCTTGGCATGTACCGTTCCCGGACATATTTTCGCCATAAAATAGGATTTCAACGTACTTTTTTGTCAATTTCGGCATTTATAGTTTATATGCATTTAATATACTATGTAATAAGCCGTATATATTTAATCAAAATAAGCTGGTTGAATCGTTCAAACGAAGAGTGGATATTACACCAAAACATAAACACATGAGAGTAGCTGAAGGACAGATTGGAAATACCCTAATAAGGAATGTAAACAGTTCACGTTCTCTTGAAATAAGAGAAAAATCAAATTATGGAATTCGTAGAAATCAATAAAAATTGGGGTGACGAGGCAGTCAAGAATATATAAGCCTTTTATAATATAAGCAATGAACTAAGACAAACTACGTTACAAAGAAACTTCCTCATGCAAAAATCAAACTTTTAAATGATAACTTAACAAAGATTATCTCTGATATGAATAAATTAGTACCAGTGACTATGATTATTGAATGCCTTGAAAGGGAAACTGAATGGAACAAAAAAACTCTCAATAATAATAAAAAACATGAAAGAAAATTTGAAAACATTCCAAAAGTCCAAGGTTATATAAAAAAAATTGGCTTTGAACATTCAGTCAGCTCTTTTTCAAGACCAACCGGACCCATGGCTTTTAAACATTTCTGATGTAGTGATTCCACAAAAAGTTATCAGCATTCTTAGGTTAGGTGAAGGATTTAGCAACAAATATAGTGAGAAAAAGTATATCCAATTCCTTGAAATTCTAAAAGACAATGAGGCCAATATTTCAAAATTACCAGAAAATAAAATACAAGAATTTAGAACAAGATTCATGGGTCTGTCAAATGAAT
>JAUMHM010000005.1:8272017-8289245 GCA_032362435.1 Melikaiella ostensackeni
TATATATATATATATATATATATATATATATATCTTTTTCTTAGCATTACTCGTCCCCATCCTCCTCTTTTCTTCTCCTCTTCCAAATCTGAAATTGATATATTGAATAGGAGCTATAGAGGACAACTCTGCCTCACGCCTCTAGCAACTGAATAATGTCTCCTGTTTGTTCTCCCACCTCAACCTTACTTATTGTTAATCTAAAAATCTCTGCTACTTTTTTCCTTAAACATTCTCTTATCTCTATTCTCTCTATAGCTTGATCTACCTCTTCTCTGTACAGTATGCCAAATACCGCCTCTGAATCAACAAACTTCGCTGCCATGCTCCCTTTATCTCTTTTGGTCCTTCTATTTATAATATAACTTAGCACATAAATATTATTTATCAGGCCCATACCTTTTCTAAATTCTGTGTGATCGGTGGAATTTTCTTCCT
This sequence comes from Melikaiella ostensackeni, assembly GCA_032362435.1. Lineage (NCBI taxonomy): Eukaryota > Metazoa > Arthropoda > Insecta > Hymenoptera > Cynipidae > Melikaiella > Melikaiella ostensackeni. The sequence continues at coordinate 8,272,456 of JAUMHM010000005.1, forward strand.
TTCCTCTACTTATTTCTTTAACCACCCTGATACTATTGCCACATATATCTTATATAAAGTCTTTATGAATTCGACATCAACGCCACTCACCTATAATGTTCAACCCCTTCTCCTTGTCCTTTTTTCACTATTGTTACCACTATCCCTTCTTTCTATATTTCTGGCCAACTCGCCCCTCTTCGTATCCTGCAGCACATCATCCACGCCCACTCCGTTAATTCCTTTCACCCATATTTTCAAACTTCATTTGGAATTTCATATGCATATACCTGCTGTCTTTCCCTTTTTCAGCGACCCTATCACCCTTGCCATTTCTCCCCTGTGATAGTCTCTTCTTCGTCCTTTTCCCATCCCTCATTTCCTCCTTTCTTTATTTTCCTTTTCACTGCTCTTAAAAATTCCATTGAATATTTGTAAACTCTAACATACCAATCTCCTCATTAATTCCTTTTCCTTCTTTGCTTTCTCTATTGACTACTTTCCATACATTTTTCTTCATGCTAGCCTTTTCTGCCTGCTCCTCAAACCGTTCTACACAGCTCTTCACGTTTCTATGTTCTCTTAATTCCTTTCTCACTTTTTTCACTCCTCACATGTCTCATACCAACTGCCTCTTTCTTCTGCTTCACTGACTTCTTTCCTAAGTGTATCCTCTAATATTTTTTCTAGTTTTTCTATCACTATTTCCATCTCCTCGTTTACATTTCCCACTCGTTCATTTTCACTGCCCTCATCCTTTCCCTAAATTCTTCTATTCCCTCTGCTGACTAATTACCTTTTCTTGGCCTTTCTTCTTTTTTATTTTCTTTGGCTTTTTTCCGTTCATCTCTCTCCCCGATCTCTATTGTTACTGTCAGATGAAGATGATCCAGTTCTACGTACTCCTCTATCTCTAGCCTCCCTATGTTCTCCTTTACCCTACCGTCACAGAAAACATAGTATTTCACTGTTTCCTCCTCCTACCCTCTTATTGTACTATTCATCAGTCTTCCTCTAAACTCCCGCCTAAGGTAAACCATCCTAACTACTCCAATCTATTCAGTAATTTTCTTTCTCTTCAATTCTCTACTTTGTCTTAGGAATTCCTCCCAGTCTCATCGTCCTCGTCTTCTTATTCTTGCTCACCTTTTCCTCCTGTTCTTGCATTGCAATCTCCCCATATGAATAATTTCACCCTTTCTTCTTTTCTTTCATTTACTCCCTTCACTCTTCTGTTTTCCCCTTCATATCTTTATTCGCATATACCCCTTCTATCTTCGACCCCTCCTCTCCTACCCTCATCTCTTCTTCCATTAACCCTTCTTTTTGAACCAATTTACATATTTTTTCTTCCCTATCGAATCTTTTCTTATTTCCATCACCATTCCTTCCGTTCCTCGAAAATTTTAATTTCTTCTCTTCGCAGCTTTTCCTTTATTATCTCTCTCTCTCTCTCACCCCCTCTCATATAGTCACATCTATATCGTCACCAGAGCTTCTCACTGCGCGGAATTTTTCATAAACTCCCTATCCTTACTTTCTAAGTCAGCTATATTCTAGTAGCATATCCTTTATTCTTCCATGCTTATATTCTCTATCACTTTTTCTTTTCCAATATCACTTATTTTCTCCTCTTTTCTACCTCTTTCACCTAAGGCCCTGTCCTCACACATTTGACTAAGTCTTCATTCTCTTTGTCCCAATTCTACTCTTTTCTCTGTAATCACTTTCTTCTTATGGTCTCTGTTCTATGATTTCACCAGCGCCATTCGCTGTTCTCTCTCACTTCTCCTCCTACACTTCTCACCTCCTCTACCTCCAGCTTTGCTTGTTTCCTCTTTATCAATTTTTCTACTCCTTTCCTGAACTCCTTTCCCTCTAATCTTAGGTGCTTCAACACCATATTCTTTCTTCTTTCCCTTCTCTCTTTTCTTGCTATTCTTATCTCTATTTTTCTTAACGTTTTTACTGAGTTGAAAAGGAGGACATTTTTTTTTGAATTGGAAGAGAAAATTTTTTGTTTCTAACATTTCATTGACCTGACAAAGGATAAGTTCTGTTTTTTAATATTTTCCTTAAGATCATTGGAAGCAATGTTTTTTCCCCTGAGCTGGAGGAGGAATATTGTTTACATTTTTAATATCTTTATTGAGTTGGAGAAAAGGAGATCTTGGTCTTCAGTTTCCTCTCTGAACTAGAAAAGGGAATTTTATACTTCAAATGTCTCGAGTCATAAAAGTTTCACTTTGACTAATTTACTTGGTAGTTTAGTTTTGATTCAAAAATTTTCAGATTTGAAAGATTTAATTTTTTAACTTTAACGACCGCGATACATTTTTGCTAACCAGGAAATGACCTAAAACTTTTTGTTGCATTTTAATGGTCACTCTGTGAATATTTTTGGTCCACAAATTCTTCAAAAAATAATATTTTATATTTGAAAGTAATTTATAGCCTACAAACAAAATACTCATTTTAGTAAAATATGTATAACAAGCGATAATTTTTTTGTTTCTTCTTACTCATTCTTGTTTCTGGTGATAACCTGAAGGTATTTCAATCAAAATTGCGACTAAAATGAAATTGAGAAAAGCCGTAATTCTATAATTTTTGCTCTTGCACGTTTCCTTGGAATTGGCCTAGCTATAGTCGTTAAAAGGAAACTCTTCTTCGAAGCGCCAATTCCAACACCTTTTATCGTTCGCTACGTTTCTTTTCTTACCTACCCTTCTTTTACCCTTTTCTATAGTTTTCCTACATTTTCCATTTCTTTTTCTCCCTCATTTTCCCCTTTCTTTATTTTTCTTCCCTCTCTATGTGCAATAAGAAAGAGAAGCATGACAGGTTCTATTTCGTTCGAGGCAAACGTTGGTCGAGGAGCATGAACTCGTAAAACCTTGCACTATAGGTACGGTACCAAAACTCAGAATCATCGTCCTGAAACATAGTAGGCAAAACTGTGCAAGAGTAGGTCACATTTAAGAGTAAGCAAAAAAATTAGTTCTGGGGCCGTCCATATACCACTAGGGAAACTTTTTACTACTCTGTCATCCCCACCCGCCTTGAGAAAAAAGTGGACTCCCTCCCTCTTACTCTCACCACGTGGACTTATTTCATATTTCATGAAAATATGGATATTCTTGGTACTTAAAAGCGATGAAGCCAAAAAGTTGCGGTGAATTGGCTAGAAATTCGGTTTTTCTTGAGGGCATAAACTGAATGATACGTAGTAGGAAGTTCAAACAAAAGTTCGTGAGAATATTGTTAATTTTTCATATTCTTCTAAAAAAAAGTTAGCAGATTCAAGAAAACGCGTGTCCACATGGACCCTTGGCCAAGCCACCCCGCCCGGTCCGGAAAAACTACGTAACACTGCTGAGCGGAGGAGGGGGGCACATGTTTTGTGATGATTAGTGGTGTAGGGAGGACAGGTTGACGCAGAATATGACATCACGTATGAGAAATATAAATGCGAATAACAATTTTTTGAAATGCTTAAAAAAATTAAAATTAGTAATTTAAAAAACCAAGAAAATCATCTAAATACAAACTTTACACTCTTTTCCCTATTCCCCTCTTTTCCTTTTTTTGAAGAATTCGTCTTTTTTTCCCTGTCTTCAAGAAGAAGATTGAAAATAAATGTTTTTAACTGAAAATATAGCTAATCAATTTCTGGCAAAAAGTTGATCGTCTTTAGTTAAAAATTCAAGTGTAACATTTTTCGCTGAAAATTCAACTACTTGTTTGAAAGTTGAAGTACTTTTCTGAAACTTCATTTTATCAGTTGAAGATTGATTTCTTTGGCCAAAAATTCAACTATTCATTTGAAAACTCGTTTTTTTTTTTGTCAAAAATCAATTGTTTGAAAGTGGAAATGCATCTATTCCACTTTTGATTGAAAATTGATAATTTATCGTTCAAAATTTAACTATTTGGCTAAGAATGTCCTCCTTGGTTGAAAATTCATACTTTTTTGGTCGACAGTTTAACTACCTTGTAGGAAATTGATGTATTTTGTTGTAAAATCATCTTTCTTGCAGAAAATTCATCTTCTTGATTTAAAATTCAACTGCTTGTTCGAAAAATGAATAAGGTTGTTAAGCATTCATTTTATTGGTTAAAGATTCAACTTTTCGTTGAAAATTCGTATTTTTTTTCTTTTGAAATTTTTTTTTTTTTACTTAAAATTTAAGTATTTCATTTTTGGTTGAAAATTGGTCGTTCTTCTTTCAAAATTCAACAATTTGGCGAAAAATTCACTTTTTGGTTGAAAAATCATATTTTGGAAATAAAAATTTAACTGTTGTGTAGAAAATTGATGTATATTGCTGCAAATTGGTCTTTTATGTTGGAAAATTATTCTTGATTTAGATTCAATTACTTTGTTGAAGGTTGAACTACCTTACTAAAAACTTATTTCATTATTTTGAGATCCATCTCTTTGGTTGAAAATTTAACTATTTTGTTGAAACTTTCGGGTGGATATCATGACTGCAATTCTGAGAATTCACCCTTCTGGCTGTGCTCAAAAACTCATTCGTTTTGGTTGGGGACTCAACTAATTTGTTGAAAATTTGTCTTTTTTGGTTTAATTCGACCGTCTTTCAATTAAAAGTTAAATCATTTTGGTTGAAATATCAGCAATTACATCCTTCGTTAAGAATTCATCTTTTTCGATAATTCGACTGTTTTTCATTTAAAATTAAAATTTTTTTTTGGTTGAAATTTGATCTTCCCGATTAAAAATGTAACCACTTTACTGGAAGTTTAACTTCTTTTTTGAAAATTATTTTTTTTTTAAAATCCATTTCTTCGTTCGAAAATTCGATCTTTTTTTTTTTGAAAATTTGTCTCATTTGACCATGTATATGTTGAACATCTAGGATGACATAAGGCAGCCTTACCTAACGCCTTGCTCAATATCAAACAAATCACCAGCAGCCTTACCATTCTTTAGTTTCCTAATCACGGACATCATGTCGCCGAAATCGATTTTTCTTCCGCTACCTATAGCAGGATAGTCTAATGTATCTTCTTCAGTGTTACGGCTGTTATGCTCCATAGCTTGACCTCCATACGATTTCTTGAAAAAATCACTAATACAGTCTTCCACTTTGTCCGAATCTCATACCGTTTCACCATCAGCATTCTTAATTCCGAATACCTCAGTGCTAGTACTTTCTTTCCAAATTTCCTCAACCCATGCATCAACCACCAAGCATCTCCAGCCTTTCTTCCTACAGCCGCAGTACCGCGCACTGCAGATGCACTCCTGAAGATGCAATTGCGTAGATTACTCGTAATCCATGCACCCTCTACATTTTTATTGTTTAATTCAGTCTTCCAGTCTTCTTCATGATGTCCCAAACATTTATTCAGCTTTCTACGAAATTCTAATTGTACTTCTGGTTTCTGCAAGTTCTCTATTCTAACTCGCATCTGCTTCAACTTATTATTAATTCTTCATGACGTCCTGAATATTTATTCAGCTTTATACGAAATAGTAATTGTACTTCTGATTTCTGCAAGTTCTCTATTCTAACTCGCATCTGCTTCGACTTATCGTTAATTTTTCTTCTCCTCCACCATTGAACTAGGTTAATTTTTGAAACTAAGAGGTGGTGATCCGTTCCGCATTTGGAACCTTTCATATCCCTTGTATCCCCTAGAAGCCCTCTAAGTCTCTTATCCACCACAATGAAGTCAATCATATTGTGGCTTTCGCCTCTATACCAAGTATACATGTTGGTCATTTTATGTCTGAGCCAAGAATTTGTAATGAACAAGCCTTTTTCTAAGCTTAAGATAATTAATCTATCCCCGTTACCGTTTGTTTTTGGGTCTCCGAAATGATCCAGAACCCTGTCGGTACCTTCTTGTTGCACATCAAACCAGCTATTCATATCTCTTAATAAAGTTATTCTTTCGCCAGGATTGCAAGTACCTATAATATCATTCAACGAGTCTCAGAAGGTATCTTATACATTCCTGATGTCTTCATCAACTGGAGCGTAGCACGCTATAATTGATAGCCGTCTTATTCCCTCTTTTATTCTAACCCATAGTAATCAAGGAGATATACATTCATACATTCTGAAATATTGTTTTGCGCTCTCATTCACAATCAAGCCGACTAATTCGTACACATAAAATTTCTAGCTTCCTTACGCGCATTGTTTCCCGCAATTTCTTTTCCTTAAGATCATTCACAACCTCTAGCATTCCAAATAACCAATCTCCATTCATCGCCTGAAACATTTCCGAGGGCATGCATTTCGTCAAGGAGAGTGTCGTTTGAATGAACAACACGCGACTTCTAGATTGATCTAAGACTTAGCCCCTCTCCTACACATCCCTTACTTGCCCTAAGCATATGAATTCCTGGATCTCTGGTAGTATAACGACGCTAGAACCGAACAAGCTACACTTACCCCGAAAAGGATTTGGCTTAAGGGCATGCCTAACAGAAATCATGTGACCAAACTAATACTTGATTTTTTATATTTATTTTTGGAACGATTTACTCTTTTCGTAAATGAAATATTGTTCTAAAACTTCGGAAAATGCAAAAGGAAACAGTAACTTACTTTTGCATACATCATTTGGGTGGAAATTTGTAAAAAGTTTCTCCAAGAAATTAAAACTGGAGCAACGTCAGAATTTTCTTTCAAACAACTTGTATCCACGCGAAATAAGATATCGAGTTGAAATTTTCGGAGATGACATAAACGGCACTAAGGAACGTTCTTATGGTCCTAATTACTTGCACTTGAAGAAAAAATTTAATGAAAAACTAAATTTGAAGAATTGCCGACCGTGCTGTAGAAACCGTGACCAGCATTTCATTCTCACAATCAAGTTTTTTCGCGGTTAGGATCGATTAGGATTCTCATGTCAGCCCACGACCTGTCACTTACTGACATTGTGAACTTCGTTATGCAGGCCGTCGCACGGTCAATAATTCTTCAAATTTAATTTTTCATTAATTTTTTTTTTCAACTGCAAATAATTAGGACCATAAAAACGTTCCTTGGTGCCGTTTATGTTATTTCCAAAAATTTCAACTCGATATCTCATTTCGTGTGGATATAAGTTGTTTGAAAAAAAATTCTGACGCCGCTCCAGTTTTAATTTTTTCGAGAAAATTTTTTTGCAAATTTCCACCCAAGTTATGTATACAAACGTAAGTTACTGTTTCCTTTTGCATTTCCCAAAGTTCCAGAGCGATATTTTATTTACAGAAAGAGTGAATCGTTCCAAAAATAATGATTAAAAATTGAGCATTAGTTTGGTCACGTGACACCTGTTAGAAATACCCTTAATAGTATAATAATAAAAAAAATATTTATTTAGATTTTCACGATATACCATTTGTACTTCTGGTTTCTGCAAACTCTCTATTCTCACTCGCGTCTGCTTCAACTCATCATTAACTCTTCAGCCCTTCCATCATTGATCTAGGTTTATTTTTGAAACTATGAGGTAGTAGTACTATACTCGTAAGTTATATAGAACATTACAATTTTTTTAACCCACGCTAGTATAGTTTCTCCTACATTTGAATATAAGTCAAAGCAAGACAGTAAGCACGTGCGCGTTTCGTCCAAGTGCGTTCATGTTAATGCGAATTCTTGAAGTTATTGCGACACTATGTGTTGAGCTGCGACTCGCAGTTTCAGCTTTGCGCCCGGTTGAGCAAAGAGCTTACGATAATTCTCGTCAAGCGTGTCGCCTCCAAAATTCATTTAGAATAAGATTTGGTGCTGAATCTAGAATTTAGGTAAATTCGACTCACAACCTCGATTATGTCACATCCTGGTTACTCATGTGTGAAGTACACTTAGCTTAGTATAGAATACGATATGTAAAATATTTCTTTCTGATTTACATACTTCTAATGCTCACCTTTTTCTGAACAAACATAAACTCAAGCTCAAAATAACGAATAATAGAGAATTTTTTTATTTTAGTACGAAATCAATTTTTTGATAGATGGAAAGAATTTTTGTAATGAGGTTTTACAACTATAATAATATTTTGAAAACTATTTAGCAATAAAATAATCCATATACATCGTAAATTGTTCCTAAAATTGGAAAATAATATTTTTATTTGAATAAATGTTATATTTTTTGTAGCAATTTTTCATGGATAAGAAGGTCTCCGAAAGTAAATAATTAGAACTTTGATTATCCTTTTAAAGCTACGGTGCAATAAAGAAATTCTTATACATCGTAAGTTGTCATTAAATTCGAAGAATATCATGTTTTTTTACTATCTGAAACTGCTTTTTGTACAATTTCAGCTTAATATTAATTAAATTTAATGAAATAAAGTATTTCTTTGTTAATAATATCTTCCCTTGGGGTTTACATAACTGCCATTCTTTTACATTATTCTTACATCCTTTTTACATCGATTATTCTAAGTTATTCTCTAATTTGATACATTTATTTTTTAATTATTAAAAGTAAAACTTGTCGGAGCGAACGAAAGAACGAACGATTGGTCGAGAAGTAAGCGTACGCGCGACGAATCGAGAGAGAGAGAGAGAGAGAGCGAAAAAACCGCAGCCGCATCTTATTCTACTTAATTTTACTCAATCGTAGTGTAAAATTTCAGCTACCCTCATGTTTCTATGTGACTTTCGTTTACTCTCTCTCATCCTTTTCTTCTCATTCGTGCTTTCCATTCTCTCTCCCCTCACTCCCTCATTATTTTTCTTTAACTCCTCTAGCTTCTTTCACCACCTTCATCCATTCTTCCCCCATTTTCTTCTTCCCTAAAATTTTCTTAACACTCTCTCATTATCCTCCCCTCTCCACCTTTCCTCTCATATAACCATCCCATACATGCTCCCATATCTTCTTCATCTATTCATATACACTGCAAGGAAGTTACTAAGTAGGGACACCTTAGAATAATTGGTCTTGAACGGGAATATAGAGGAAGATGAGAAATGGGAGCACACTCATATGGCGGAGAAAGAAGGGACAGCAATAGACTATGTTATTGCCGACGATAAGGTCAGGAAGAACATAAGAAGACTAAAGATAGGGAAGTACGTACACCCGTTTCATTTTCCACTAATGGCGACCGAAGAGATAGGGAAGAGAGATGAACGGGAAAGTGCCAAAGAAAATAAGGAAGAAAAAAAGAGTAGGAAAAGGTGTTTGCTCAGCAGAGGTAATAGAAGAATTTAGGAAAGAGATTGAAATAGCCAAGATGGGAGAGGGAAATTCGGACGAGAAGACGAAAATAGTGACAGGAAAAGCAAAAAGAATATTAGACGATAAAGTTAGGAAAGAAGTCAACAATGTGGGAAAAAGAGGTAGCTAGAATTGAGGATGTGAAGAGAAAAAATAGGAGTGAGGAAGGAATAAAGAGAATGAAGAAACGGAAAGTGAAGTGCAGAGGAATAAAAAATTAAGAAGGAAGATTATAAAGAGTTATGTGACAGAAAAAAAAGGGAGAGAATGAAAGGTTTGAGGAGGAGAAAGAAAAGGCTGACATGGAGGAAGAAATATGAAAAGTAGTGAATAAGGAGAGGAAGAAACAGAAAAGTGTTTATTAGTAGATTGAAATGTTGGAATAAAAAACATATTTTATGGAGCTCTTAAGAGAAGTGAACAAGGAAATAACAAACGAAGAGAAAGAGGGATGGAAATGGATGAAGAGCAGGATATCACAAGGGAAGAAATAGTGAGGGCTATAGGTTCACTGAAAGAGGGAAAGGCAGCAAGCATGAAAATTCAAAAAAGTAGAAAAAGGGAAGGGGTTAAAGGGTATAGAGGGACGGCGTTGATGCCGACCTCATGTAAAATATATGTGAAAGAATCAGGCAAGATTCAGGAAAGGTATGGGAGTGATAGATAACATTTGCGTGCTGAACTAAATTATCAATGAAAGGATCATAAGAGAGAAGGGGGCATGACAGCAATGTTCGTGGATTCAAAGTCGGCGTTTAACTCATCAGACAGGGCAGAAATAGATAAAGCTATTGAAAAAAGAGAATAAGAGATATTTTGAGCAAAGGAGTAGCAGAGATTCTTAGAGAGACAAAAAGTAAGGTAATGATAGAAGAACAAATAATAGATAGTTTTTGGTTGGCTAGAGAAATAGGGCAGAGTTTTCAATTAATCCTACTCCTGTTTAATACATTAATTTCAGATTTGGAAGAGAGACAAAGAGGAAAAGATAGGGAGGTAAAAGAAGAAAAAATACATATACTGATATATGCGGATGATATAGTGATGCTAGCGACGAATGTGGAAAGAATAGCGGGTTTGATTACGGCTTTGAAAAAATACTTGAAAAGGAAAAACCTGAGGATTAGTATGGATAAGCGAAGGTAATAAGGTTTAGAAAGATGGGAGGGAGAAAAAATCGACAGCGTGCTGGAAAGGTGAAAAGTTAGATGAAGTGAAGCAATGTGAATATCTTGATTTTAACATACAAGCAAATTAGGAACGTGGGGCATATATTGGGGAAACGATTAAGAAAGTGGCCTTGGTAATAAACAGATACCAGAAATAGGAAAAATAAGGTTCAAAAAAGATTAAATTAGGCAAATTAGGTTGTTTGTTATGCTGGTATGGCCGGTATTAGGTCATGAGACAGAGATATGCGGATGGAAGGGGAGGAAGAAGATAGAGAAGTTGCTAGAGAAATACATTAGATGGACACTAGGCGTAAGCTGGAGAACTCAAGCTTATATAGTGAGAGAAGAGGACAAAAGGGATAAATCAAGAACAAGGGCGGAAAAAAGAGCGTAGAGATTCGAAGAGAAAGTAAGGAAGGGAAAGGGAAGAGAGTTAGCGAGAAAATGTGAAGAAAATGTGGAAGAAAGAGGATCGTAGGCTTAACGCGATGATAAGACAAAAGAAGAGAGTTTTTTAGAGATCGAGAAATGGAAGAAGAAGAAAATATAGAATATGAAGAATTGGAAAAAAGAGAAAGAAAAAGGTAGTTGATGGATGGATGGGAAAGTATAGGAGAATCAAGATACAATAAATGGTATAAGGTGACATAAAGAAAAGAATTGCAAAAATATCTAGAAGGAAATGGGTAAAAGAGAGTTGGGCAAGATCAGCTAGACGGAGACTAGGAGAAAAAGTGAAAGAAGCAATGTATCAGGAGAAGGTTGAGAATGAAAAATGCAGAGTATGTGAATGGGTAGAGGAGATATGGGAGCATGTGCAGGATTGTTGTTTGAGAGGAAAGTAAGAGAAGAGAATGTTAGAAAATTTTAGGGGAGGATGGACTGAGAGAAGAATGGATGAAGGAAGTAGAAAAAGCTAGAGGAGTGGAGGAGAAAAATGAGGGAGTGTGGGGGAAAAATAGTACGTGACATGCGTACGCGTAGGTGATTCTTGGTTTCAAAACTCGATTTTGTTACATCCTGGTTGCTCACGTAGAAAGTACAGTAAGATAAGTACAAGATCTGGTATATGAAACATTTATTTCCCATTTATTTACTTCTCATTCTCATTCTTCCTTCAACAAACTTAATCGAAACATTTAGTAGCATGAACGTTCTCGTTTTATCGAGTACACTTCTTTTTTTTCATTTACTTGTCAACTTCTTAATTTTGCACTTAATTTTCTTTGAAAGATAAAGCTTGTGAGTATTTGATCCACTTTCAGCAAATATTTCAGCCGATCGGCGCATCGTTTTTTTCTCACCAAAAAACCTCAACTTTTTAGATTCTTGATAGACCATAAAACGACCCTCCGAGGCTGCACCCTTTCCCAAATTACCTTTCTGTGCTTCCCGAGCTCTATCGATTTCACACAGATAGTCTATTCTTACCTGCACGGTGATTTGGCTTTAGCTATATTAAATCTGGAATTAATTCTGAAAACTTTTTCAAAAATAGTACAATTACAAATTATCCGAAAAAGCGCGAAAACAATTCTAGCGACAAAAGTTGATACAAATACATTCTGGATGTTTTGAGAGACTGAGCAATTAACCAGCGAAATTCTAATTAAAATTTTTTTCTCATCTTGAACCTTATCACCTCCATCTTGCGATGTGACACGACACACAATAGACGACCTTTATACAAACAAAAAATAAAATAAAAATCGAGAGAAGAGAAATGGCGACAAATCTTTGGAGTGAATCTGTGGGTTATTGTAGTTCATGAATCTGTCAAATGAAACTACATCATTCGCGAAAAAGAAGAACTCATATTGATTTTACGGACGATTTACCGAAACCTATTTCAGTGCCACGGATTCGTATAATTCTGAAGCGAAACTTATCAGTTCGAAGCGTTATCGAGCGTTTCGGTTTCTCACCATCTTGAGGTGGCAAGTCGCGAGCGAGTTTTTATCGCGAGGAAATTCCGCGTTTCCACTTGGCAGAGGGGAAGAACGGAAAGGGAAAAGGGAAAGCAAACAGGCGAGGTACCGCGGAGCGCACATCGGAATCTGTGCCAATGGATTTGCCGGCGCTCTTATTTGCAGGAGCTGACGGAAAATGTGAAAAATTCCTATTAAGGGATTCCAATACGGTGGGTGGGGTTAGCGAGCGGGTCGGGAACATAAAACATAATATTATTTCCAGAAAGCGGTGGCGCGAGAATTCAATTTAGCCAGGTGGCATATCATGGTACTTCTTGTTCCTTAATGCTCTCACGCACCACTGCTTACAAGGCACCTATTAATTTTCTCATTATTTCACTCAAATTTCATTCCCGAAATTATACAAAGTTACAAAAATTTCTAATTTTTTAATTGTACTAGCATCACCAATCGCGCGCTACGTGCGGTCGAAATGTTAAAATACTTTTTTTGTTTGAAGCAGGCCTCACAGTCCGTATAGAATCAATAATAAGGCACAAAGAGTACTTTATTGGCGCTTAAAAGTTACCTTTTTTTTTTACAAAAATGGGATATAATAAAGAAGTCATTGAAAAAACTAGATTTTTTATAGGTATGGGTAGTCTTTATTCATAATGTGTCTCTTTAATGTTTACATAACTTTCGTTACTTTACATCTTTATTACATTCTTTTTACATCATGCTTTACATGCTCTCTCCTCTACACTCCATTATTCTTCTTCTTCATCTCTCATTTTTTTGCTACCCATCGTGCTAAATATACATCCCTCTAGCCTCTTTGATCCACCTCTTTATGACACTTTCTCGTTAACTCTTCTCACCTTCCCACCTTCAGTTTTTGTTCGAATTTTCATGACCTCCTTTCCGCCCTTATTCCTAATGTATCCCCTTGAGCCTCCTCTTTTATCGTGTAACTCGAAGTACTCCAGGCTACCCCTAATGTCCATCTCATATATGTCTCTTGCAACTTCTCTATCTCCTTCCATCCCTTTCTCAATCCTTTCACGAATATGTGCTCTATCTTCCCCAATCTATTTCATGAAAAAACCGAGATATTTCAACTCCTCTACTTCCTCTTACTCTTCACATTTCCATCTTGCTGTCCATTTTTTCTTTCTCCCTCTCTCCATTCGAAACCTCATTACCTTAATTTTATTTGTATTGAGCCTCTGTTTTTTTCTATCCAAGTGTTTTCCTGGGCCCGTAATTAAACCCGCCACTCCTTCCTCATTCTCCACTAACATCACTACATGATCCACATATATCAGTGTGTATTTTTTTCCCCAGACTCAATCCTCCCTATCCTTTTCTCTTCATCTCCTGTTCCAAATCTGAAATAATTATATTAAACAGGAGCTGGCTTAGATGACAACCCTGCCTTATACCTCTAGTTAAGCAAAAACTATCTTCTAATTGTTCTCCTACCCAAACCTCACTTTTTGTCTCTCTAAAGATCTCTGCTACTCTTTTTCTTAAACTTGCTCTTGTCCCTTTTTTCATAGCTTTATCCAGCTCTCCCATGTCTAATGGATCAAACGCAGCCTTGCAGTTCACAAACATTGTTGTCATACAACTTTTTTCTCTTCCGATCCTTCTATTTATAATTTAATTTGGAACACAAATGTTATCTTTCACTCCCATATCTCTTTCTAAATCCTGTCTGGTTGGATTGCCTTTCTTCCCTCTACTTCTTTCTTAAATCCTTCTGATACTATTCAGGGATCTTATGGTTCTCACTATTTCTTCCTTCGTGATATCCCCTTCTTCGAACTTTTTCCTTCCCTCTTTCCCTGCTTTCGTCACTTTCTCTCCCACTCTTTCTAACAATTTCATCGAATATTTTCTTCATTCTAGCATTTCAATCACCTAATTAAGTCTCTTCCTTTTTGTCCTTTCTCTGGTTACTACATTCATCAACGCAGCTTCCTTGTAGCCCCCCTTCGATGATTTCATTCTTGGCTGTATCTAATTTTTTTTTGCATTTCCTATCACTATTTCTATCTTCTCGTTTACACTTCCCTCTCCCATTTTCACAATCTTCACCTTTTCCGTGGATTTTTCAGTTTCCTCTGCTCGCCCATTGTATTTTTCTACTCTACTTCTTTCTTATCTCGTTTGGCCGCTTCCTGTTCATCCCTTTTCCCCATCTTTACTAGCACGATCAGTGTAATTCCCTTCCAATGCACTATTTTTTTTACTTTTCTGCCAGTCCTATCCCCTTTTTCGCCAAATTTATTCTTCTAATTACTCCTACTCTTGCACTGAAATCTACCTATTATGTGGCAAGTGAAATTCAGTAATAAAAAAATGTGTCATTCGATATTGTCTCTGTTCAATCCACTTAAAGCCTACAACATGGTTCTTATGTTAGTTTAAAACTATAAAATTTTACACATTGCAGTTTAAAATTAATAATTTAACTGAGCATTGGTTCAAGTCATTTTTCAACTATAAAATATAGTTCTTTTCAATTTTTCGATTTTTTGTAAATGACAAAATCTGCCCTCGCACGTATTAAGCTAAAATTTCTGTTATATGTTCGTAACCATGTAAAGTAAAATTGCTCTTGAGGATAACACTGAAAATACATTTTTGTAGAAGTTATGGAGGGGGGATGAAAAATAAAAAAACTGTTCCTTCTCGAAAACGGATCAAGCGATTCTGATAAGCAAAATGAATGTTGTAAACACTAATGAGACTATTTGAAAAAAATTCAAAAAATTTGTTGACAAAAATTACAGTAGAAAGAGAATTTTGAATTCTTAAAACTTGTTTTTTGAGGCCAAGTTAAGTGACCCCACCCTCATTTTACAAAAACTTTCCTGATATTATCCCTCATAATATTGTGGGTTCTTGGCCCACTGTGGTCAAAAATAGGAATCTAGTGTTCATAATCCTCTACCAGCTCTATTTCTTGACGGATTTTGAAGTTTTTTCCAAGAATTATTGAGTATTAAATGTTCAAGGTCCTCGAAATCTCCTATTTTTCGATCCAATTTTGTGTGCAGCAACATATAAACAAATATAGTGATAAAATTATTAATATTAGAAATATGATTTTTTATCTGAAAAAAATTACCTAAATAAACTCTGTGTGGATTAAAATAATGCAAATATTCATATGGAATATAAATAATGATAGAATGTTCAAGTTAATGGTAATAAACAATTTATTTGAACGAATTCTTCACCATATCAGTTTTTTTGTAGAAAAAATTTATGTTGTCCTCAAATTATTGTAATTAATTATTAGAATGTTATAAGTAATAAGAAATTGTGATCATCTGAAAATTTGTAGACAACTTATAAAGTGATAAACAATTTTGTAACTTATCAAGTCCGATTGGCAGGCTAATTTACATAGTAAAAAGGTTAATGTTGTGATGGGAACATTTCATCAGAAGACGATTTTTCATGAAAAAGAATTTGAACTTTCGATTCTTCACACAATTTTTGTTATATCAATTCATTAAAGAATGTGAGTTACGAAAAAACAAATACTCCAACACGTGGACTCTATGTAGTATTTTCCTCAAAAGCAAAAGGTGCAATTAGTTTTTGCGTAACTCGCATTTTTAACAAATTGCTTAGCCAATCAAAAGTTTAAATTCTTTTTCATATAATATTGTCTTTTATTTAAACGTTTTCATCCCAACATTAACTTTCCTACTATGTCAATTGATCTGCCTATGGGGTTCAATATGTTACTTTGTTCATAACGTTATAATTTGCTTATAAATTTTCAAATTAGGACACTTTTTCGTTATTAATACCATTCTAATGAAAAATTACGACGATTTCAAGCCAGAATAATTTTTTCTACAACAAACTGATATACCAAAGCATTTGTTCAAATAATTGTTTATAACAATTAACTTGTACATTTAAATGATTATTTATGTTCCTCAAGTTTATCTGCATTCAGTCTAATGAATAGCGAGATTACTGAACCACTTTTTTAGATAAAAAATCATATTCTTAATATTGCTAATTTTGTCACTACATTTGTTCATATATTGTTGCACACAAAATTGAATTGGAAAATCAAAGACTTCAAGGATCTTCAAGACTTAATGTTTCTGTAAAATATAGGCGTGGTCACCCTAAAACTTAACGTAAAGAAAAATTGAAAAATTCAAATCTTTTTACCAGTAATTTTCGAAATTTGTTTTTTAATTTTGTTTGAATAGTCTCATTAGTGTCTACAACGTATGTTTTAAAAACCGGTATTTTTTTGCGTTATAGCACACCTAATTGATTTTCTTCTTGCGCACTTATTTCTTCTTAATAATAAGTCAAGTCGTCTATCTTTAATGACTTTCTTTATTAAGCACTGATTTCGTCCACACTGCTCTATGTTCGAGCTACTATTCCATCAAATTATTCGACCGCCCCTTTACCTGCTCTCCCCGTCCCTATCGTTCGAAGGTGAGAGAGCAGGTGGAAAGGTCCCGATTACC
>JAUMHM010000005.1:8289944-8303002 GCA_032362435.1 Melikaiella ostensackeni
AGTAAAATGTTGTGCTGATTACGAAAAAGGTGGGGGTGCCCCCCCCCCCCCCCGAAAAATGGGTCAGTTTCGAGATATTCGCGTTTTGATTTTTTTAAATTAAGGCAGTAGTTCTTTCATAATTTCAGGTTTTCAAAAGTTCTTACATAGTATCGGTGAAACTTCCCGCACAATTTTTTGATTCCTCTGATTGATAACATAACGAATTAGTAATTACGTTGAGAAATAAGGAAAAATAAAATTGTGCTTATTTTGGTTGAAATATTAATACCACAGCAAAAAGCTTCTAAGAAAAGTTGGACTGCTTCCAGAGAAGCATCTCTTTTCAAAGATGAAATTTGTTGATAAAAGTAATCAATTTAAAAAAAAAAGCGCTTAAGGAAATAAAAAAATTCAGTGCTGAAACAGAAAGCTCTTTTTCTTTCTAGTAAGCAATTCTATAGAAAAATTGTAGGCGATAAAAGATACTCCTTTTCGTGTCTACTTTAACTCTCATAAAGAACATTTTATTCAAATGTTTATATTCAACAAGTTAATGCTCTTTCTTCAGTGCACATACTTTGACGTCTCGTTTTCAGTTCCTAATAATCGCAGAGACTTGTAATAAAGCTGACAAATTTTCGTAAAAATTAAATGATAAAATGACTTTATTTTAAATTTTCTATTACTTATTCTTTGCTTATTATTAAAGTTTACTTTTTGGTTAAACTGTAATGGATCCTTATTGCCACTGCAAAGGACAGTTCCGCGGAAGCCGCATGGCCTATGCATAAACCATTCCCAATCTTTAGTACGCCTAAGGCGTAAACGCGTCAGTCTTGCAGGTGGTGTCGCATCTCCAGCAAGGCGAGACAACCCCTTACGTGACTCTCAAGTTTACGCCTATGGCGTAGAAAAAACTTGGGATGGTTTATGAATTTATAGAGAGCCCATGCCGTTACCGAAAATCCATGCTTTGTAACAGCCATTAAGATCCATGAAATTTTAACCAAAAAAAAAAAAGAAACTCTAATAATAAACAAGGACTGAGTGATAAGGAAATTTTAAATAAAGCCATTTTATTATTTAATTTTCATGAAAATTATTCAGCTTCATTATAAGTCTTTACGATTATTAGAAGCTGAAACGCGTTAAAATCCATCCATATATGAGGTGTGAAAAAACTCGAACGTAAGACCTTTTTCTTTTAACTGACATTATTGAATTATTGAATATTTCGACTAATTAAATTAGTAATATTCTACTAACCTTTAGGGGCTTTCATTTTCATAACAGTATCAACAGAATTTTACTAGTAATAAGGAAAATTTCGCCAATTTAGATTCAGAGAGTAGTCGCGGAATTTTGTCTGATGGTCGCAACGTGGCTAAAGTAAGGTAAAATAAAATAGATTAAGGGTGTAAATAATTTTTTTTTCTTTGCTGGCGAAGGTGACGTAGCCTATTTACATGTCTCACAATACTGTCTTCTTGTTGTAGAAATTAATTTTAAAATGTTACATAATCGCGTTCTTCTATGAACTTTTATATATATCACGTTTCCATTTATATAACCTTCTTTATTTGGCTCAAAATTTGAATTTTCGATTGTTCAGTATCATTTTCGACGATTAACATAAAAATTATGAGACCTATCAAAAATGTTTTAAAACAATTTTGTAGGTCTTTTTGAAAGCTATAATTCGTTTCCCTGAATTCTTCTCGTATATCCTGCCATTTGGATAAAATCTGAATTTTCGATTCTCAATATAGCATTTTCACTATAAATATATAAAATATAGCATTTTCGCGGATTGAAAGAAATACGATGAGTTCCATCAAAAAAATGGTTGAAGGAAATTTTTAGGTGTTTTTGAAAGAAACAATTCGTTTTCTTGACTTAAATTTGTCACAAAACGCACATTTCAGATGCAAATGAACTTCATTTTCAGAGAACATTACTGAATCGTATAATTCAATTGTATCATTATTTGAAATAATAAAAAGTCTCAGACATGTGAGATCGAATGTTCCTTGTTAATTTTATTCCTTTCATTTTCTCATTTCATTTTAAAGCGCTATGATATAGAATAACTTCATATTATTTTCAGCGATATAAACATCCCGCCATACTTTGTTGGAAACTTTGATATCGTGGCAATTTATTGTATAATAGATTATGAAATTGTGTCACATCTTGGTCGTTTAAGAAGTGATTTTTAGGAAAAATAAATAGCAATTGTGCTAATTAAGACCAGTCTTGCTTAACAGTAGTTGATGTTTGGTGAAATGTATGTAATAATACAATATTTCGTACTATTTATTTCTTTAGAACGAATCAGATTCTCATATTTGCCTGAACCTTTGTTATTCCGAGGTATATATTTGTGTGAATCTATGTACGCCAGCTGATATTTTTAATTTTCTCAAGTTCATATTACCATTCTTAATCTTCTAATCATGGGCGGATCCAGGGGGGATCCAGGGGAGGGATAGATTCTAATGATGATTTTTAATTTCTAAGATAGAGGGTGAAGTATAACCTTTAGATGCCCTCTTTCCCACGAAAATCCATAAACGTTATCTATTATTTACTATCTACTACATTATTTATATGAAGAAATATAGAGAATCATACATGAACAAAAAAATCTCTTAATCTTACAGAATGCTTACAGCTTGCGTTTTCTGCAATTGTTATAGAAAATCGCGTGCGATTACTGGAATTGTTTGTACAACTTTCCAAATATTCTTGTAAGATTTACGGAAAAAATGCTGTCCTTACGTATGTCAGAAAATTTATAGGATACCTAAAAATTCTGTAAAAATAACAGAAAATTCTGTAATCTCTACCCAGAAAACTATGTTTTCATTATTTTAGCATATATATATATATATATATATATATATATATAACCCCTGTCACATAAACAGGTTTTTTCTCCGTGCAGCAGTTGACGTAGAATACGATATCCAAATTTGAATCGAATACCAACACTTTTGAAATTGCAAAAATGTTTAAAATCAATAATACAAGAATTATATTCTTTGTGTATATCGACTTCACCAAACATTGAGTAGTGATAATTGAAGATTCTGTCAGAATGAAATTTCTCGCAACAAAAAGAGCTACAAATTTTCTTTTGATCATTTTTTTTAGAGATGCATAGTTTTTGTTCTAATCATGAAATATGTTAACGGAAATAATAAATTCCATTTTCCAGCAAAACTATGCAAGATATGAAAAAAATATTTGAAAAAAAAATTATTCATCTCAAAAAGATCTACAGATTCACTTCAGGCCATTTTTTATAAGATGTATAGTTTTTGTTTTAATCGTGATAACAATTATTAAAAGCGTCCATTTTCCGATCAAACTATGCGGCATACCAAAAAAAGTGCATGTCACAAATTACTGTTTTTAAGAAGGCCTACAAAATCGTTTTGAACCTTTTTTTGATAGAACTCACGGTTTTTAATTTTAACATCGAAAATGCTATTGATAAATCAAAAATTTGAATTATCAGCCAAACAATGGGAATAATGTGATATACAAAAAAAAGTTTAAACAGAAAATTGTTTCTTTGAAAGAGACCAACAAAACCTTTTTTTTTTAACAATTTTTTGATAGAATTATCCGTTCTTCTATTGAACGTTGAGAATGCAATTGACAAATCGAATATTCAAATTTTTGTGATTATGGGTGATTGCCAAAAGGTTGACCACTTCATGTCTCAGTCATTTGCTAATTTTTCTTTGAATAATAAATTTTTTCTAAACATATCTCAGTAAAGTACTTATATCAAATCACAATTTAGTAAAGTATCAAAATTTCAGATGTTTTGTCACACACCTGTCTCAAGCTACACATTTTAAAAAAAGGCTGAATAATATTTAAACCATTTTTTTAATATTTGAGATTCACAGATGTTACTTATATTGAGTTGAAAAAGATAAAAATCAAGAGTAGAGTTCATTATTTTAGAGTTAAGGATTTCAAAAATTACTTCAAAGTCTGTCCAAAAGTTTTTTGCCTGGTCACGCTGCATTGCTATTTTAGCATAAAACTCGAAAATAATTATTCAAACTATCATCAACTTTGATTCAAAATAGCAGTAAATAACGATCACTACTTTTGCGTTATATTTTTTATAAAATATTCGATAACACTCCATATTAATTTGTCATTCTATAAAATGAGAGGATATTTTGAAACGCTGAAATCAAAATCGAATGAATCGTGAAAACAGTCATTTTCTCATTTTTAAAAAATATTTTTATCTCTTCTGCGTATACCATATTTTAAAAAGATTATCACGCGACCTTTAGCAACGTGTAAAAT
Organism: Melikaiella ostensackeni; assembly: GCA_032362435.1. Classification (NCBI taxonomy): domain Eukaryota; kingdom Metazoa; phylum Arthropoda; class Insecta; order Hymenoptera; family Cynipidae; genus Melikaiella; species Melikaiella ostensackeni. Next base: position 8,294,265 of record JAUMHM010000005.1, read on the forward strand.
TGATATCCATCACAAATAAACTCCTTCATCTTTTACTTCTATAATTTTATTCTCTCTTGGCCCAGGCAGAAGAGCTATGCATAATAGGAAGAATTATGTTTAATTCTCATTTGTTTCATGCAAATAATAAAAAAAAAAATGAAAATTATTCATAATTTTTTCCACTATGCCAAAATTTTCAGAAAGGGTTAGCGTGACTGGCCGCAGGTGTACCGCAAAATCAATTTTAAGCAATTCTACACTTTTTACAAACATTTTTCTCCTTTTCTCGAAAAATAATGTTTTTTGAGAAAGAATGTGTGTACATAAGAAGTGTATTTTTTAAAGATCTACAACTTTTACTTGAAACTTTTTTGTATATTTTTATTATTTACTAAAATAAACGTGAAAACATAAAATTTGTATAGTTCTACCAAGTTTTGACCTTGAAAGCTAAATTTGTGGGCATTTCAATGGCCATTTTCGTAATCAGCGCATTAAAATCCATCGATATACGAGGTGTGAAAAAAATCGGTCGTAAGACCTTTTCCTTTTAATTGACACTATTGAATTATCAAATATTCTATTAATAGAATATTACTAGTAATCAGGGAAATTTCACTAATTTAGATTTGGAGAGTAAAGCAGAAATTTTTCTGACGGTCGCGACGTGGACAAAGTGAGGAAATAGAATAGATTAAGTGTGTAAATAATTCTTTTTTTTTTGTTGGCGAAGGTATCGTAGCCTATTTACATGTCTTACGATATTGCCTTTTTATTGTAGAAGTAAAGCTCAAAATGTTACACAATCGCGTTCTTCTATTTAATTCATCTCTACACATCATGTTTCTATTTCTATAACATTCTATATTTGGCTCAAAATTTTTATTTACGATTGTTCAGTATCATTTTCGACGATTAACATAAAAACGATGAGACCTATCAAAAATGTTTAAAAGCAATTTTTTAGGTCTTTTTGGAAGCAATAATTCGTTTTCTTGACTCCTTCTCGTATCTCGTGCCATTTGGATAAAATTTGAATTTTCGATTATCAATAGCATTTTCGCAGATTAAAAGAAAAACGACGAGTCCTACTAAAAAATGGTTCAAGGTAGTTTTGTTGGTCTTTTTAAAAAAAGCAATTTGTTTTATTGACTTATTTTTCCACAAAACGCAGAGTTTTTACGAAAACCGGCGAAGCCAAGTTTTACATGTATCTAATAAAAAGCCGTTCAAAAAATACGTAATGCCAGAAGGGCGTTACGTAACCCCGGTTAAAGTTACGTAGTTTTGAAACAGGAAACATTACTGAATCGTACATTTAAAATGTGACATTATTCAAAATGATAAGAAAGTTTTGAACATATAACATGTAATTTTCTTTGTAATTTTATTCCTTTCATCTCACGAAAACTTATTTCTATATACGCAAATATATTTCAAATCTGTTATAAAATATATTGTTATTTTTCATTTGTCATTGTATACTATACTTGCTACATTTTTTTATGCCTCCTTACAGTATCTTATACATAACCTTAAATAAAATTCCATAAGTGTTTTAAACAATTAAGTCTGTTCTTATGATCCAATTAGGAAATTCCAGGTATGTATGAATCGCCAGGATTGTCAGTAATGACACAGACATCAGTAAAACATTTTTTGATTGGATATGAGCTTCAACCTATCTTCAGCAGGGGTACATTCCAAAACCTAACACTAAGACTTGGAGTCGAGATAAAAATTGACATATCAAAAGTAACTAATTTATTTTTAGCGAAAAAAATTATGAAAGTCTTTTGTTTGGTTGGTGAGAAAAATTCATTGGGGTTATAGAACTGTCAAACATGCGTCAAATCTTTTACTCTCATCAAACCTTGTCTGGTAGGAGGTTTGGAAAGAGTTCCTGTTTTGACAGTTCTTTAGCCCCGCTATTTTCTTCCAGCCAATTAAATAAGAGACTTTCGTTAATTTTTTCTTTGCAAACGAATTGGTAACTTTTAATAGGCTAATTTTCAACTCGACTCTAACTCTGAGAGTTGGGTTTTGGAATATAACCAAGATATAATAAAAGCGCTATGATATAGAATTACTTCATATTATTTGCAGCGTTATAAACATCCCGCTATACTTTGTTGAAAATTTTGATATTGTGGCACTTTGTTGTATAATAAATTACGATATCGTGTCACTTCTTTGTCGTTAAAGTAGTTGTTAGGGAAAATAAATAGAAATTGTGTAATTTAAAACCAGTCTTGTTTAACAGTAGTCAAAGTTTGGTGAATTGTATGTCATAATGCAATATTTCGTCTCATTCATACCTTTACAACGAATAAGATTCTTAAATTTGCCTGAATCTTAGTAATTCCAAAGTATATATTTGTGTAAATCTATTTATGCCAGCTGATACTTTTAATTCTCTTCAGTTCATATTATCATTTTCAATCTTCTAATCATGGGTGGATCCAGGGGGTATACAGACGAGGGACAGATTCTGATGATGATTTTCAGTTTCTGGAGTAAAGTATAACCTTAAGATTCCCTCCTTCGTCCCAAAAAAGGGTAAACCTCCTCTAATTTGAAAAAATTAAAATTAAAACTGAAATTCTTGAACTGATTCTGCCCTGTTAGAATCAGATGTATCTACCCACCTCACATTTTTCTTCGCAAAATGGCCATACCTCTCTTTCAGGGCTGCTTGTATCGGAAAAATTCGGCTATTTGTACCGAAATTTCGGTACACGTAGCCATGATCTTCTATATATAAAAAAAGGAAAATCTATTTGTGGGGACTCTTATAATTACCAAACCACTGCACGGAATGATGTAAAAATTTGTACAATGCTTTATTATGTCACTCGGAAGGCTTTATGGCTTGGTCCGAATCACAAACTCATTGTCATTTTTGCAATAACAATGGGCAAAAGTCAATAATTTTCTCCATAGGAAATACATACGTACATTGGGCTCGATATTGTGGCGATTATATATATCCATATCGATTGCTTTCGATGCTATTGATCCAGTGTATTGATTATCTGCGTTTATCTGCTTCGTGAACATAGTTAACCAAAATAAACTAAGACATCGAGCACAAAAATCGTTTTAAAGACCTACCGGATGCAGTTTTATTGCTGAGCAGAAAGTGTTTAAGAAAGGAGAAAAAAGGAGCGGAGAAGATGTTCACATATATTTGTGGGGGGTATAAAAAGAGTCCACGAGGGGGATCGGGGGGGGGGAGTTCCGGCCAAAAGTCTACGTGGACACGCGTTCGCCTCAATCTACGAACTTCTTCTCAGAAAAACATAAAAAATTAAGAATATTCTGATGAATTTTAGTTTGTACTTCGCACTTTGCATCATAAGGCTTATGTTTTTAAGAAATACCAAACATTGAGTCAATTCACTACTCCTTTTGGCTTTCTAGCTTCCAAACACCGAAAGTATCCATATTTTCATAAAATATGAAACAAGTACACGTAGACAGAGAAGCCGGGAGGAGGAGGGGATCGTCAAAAGGACGGCCTCTTACCTTTTATTAACTCAAAATCTTTGCTCCATGTATGAACGATATGTATTATTTACTATCTACTACATTATTTATATTGAAAAATATAGAGAATCGTGCACGAAGAAAAAAATATGAGTCAATCTTACAGAATGCTGACAGCATGCGTTTTCTGTAATTGTTACAGAAAATCGCGTGCGATTACCGAAACTGTATGTACTATATAATCCTGCAAATATTCTTCTAAGATTTACAGAAAAAAATATGCTGTCCTTACGTATATGAATTTATAAGATACCAAAAATTCTGTAAAAATAACACAAAATTCTGTAATCTCTACATAAAAAGCTATGCTATCATTATTTTAGTATATATAGGACCCCTGTCACATTAACAGATTTTTTCCTCCATGCAGCAGTTGACGTGGAATACGATTTTCAAATTTGAATCGAATACCAACACTCACTGTAAAAAGAAGAAATTATTTCAGGGCTAGTTTCAGGTATTAAAATAAGATTCAAAACAAAACAGTCTCGAGTGGTAGTGAAATGAGACAACTGGTGGAATTTGTTTTACATTGAAAATAACAGAATGAAGTTATCTTCTTCAAAAACAAGACACGCAAAAAATGATATCGTAAAAAAAGAGATTTCCAGATTTCACAGTGCGTGTAAAATTACAAACATGTTTGAAATCTTCAATAAACAGTTATATCCTTTGTGTAAATCAACTTTACCAAACACTGAGTAATGATAAATGAAAATTGTTTCCAATTGCGCAATCTCTGTTTTAGTCTACTTCCCTCGCCTTGAACGTGAAAGAAGACAAATCCTTTTTTTTTTGTTTTTTTACATTCTCATCCTAATGAGAAGATATTGGTTTTATGTAAAATTTGAATTCGTCAATTATCATGAAATATCCACGTCTTGACACCCCCTGATTCAGAAAAAACTATTTTTAAGAAGGTGTCTGTCTGTAGTCTGTAACCTGTAGGCACGATAACTTTCGAAAAAATGATTACATTGGATTGCGCTTTGGCATACTTATTTAAGACCTAAAAAAAAGGAAAAGTTCGTTAAACAGCCATTTTTGACCAACGGTTATGATTTTATCCATCTAAAATGCTTTTAAAAAAATTACAAATTAAAATTTCTGGTCAAACTATGCGATACACGAAAAAACTGTTAGAAAGCCAAATTTTTCATCTCAAAAAAATCTACGAATTTGCCTGTGATCACTTTTTCAAAGACGCATAGTTTTTGTTTCAATCGTGAAGAATGTTAATAAAAATAAGAAGTTCCATTTTCTATCAAAACTATGCAAGATACGAAAACAATGTTGAAGAGAAAAATTATTCATCTCAAAAATATCTACAAATTTACTTCAGGCCATTTTTCATAAGACGTATAGTTTTACGGCCAAAATATGCGGCATACTGAAAAAAGTCCAGAACACAAACTATTGCTTTTAAGAAGACCTACAAAATCGTCGCTGAACTTTTTTCGATAGGATTCACGCTTTTTCTCTTAAACATCGAAAATGCTATTCAAAAATCGAAAATTCGAATTATCAGCAAAACAACGCGAGATGCAAAAAAGTTTAGAAGGCTTTTCTTATGCTTTCATAAACTAAAATTTCTGTTTTTGTTCGTGGAAAAAAACTTTAACTTATGTAGTCATAACAAGAAGAATTATATATTATTGTCTAAGTTACCCAGCAATTTTTGAAAATTCATTACTTACAGGCGATCATCTTGAAAGAACGAGGTTTGTATACATTACTTATAGGCGATTATGTTAAAAGAATGTGATTTGTAAGTCGCAAAATAGACAAACAGTGAATTTGTTAATTAAGTTTGTTTGAACAATTTTTTATTGTAATGTGATGAATAAATATGACAAACAAGGTTAATTGCCTGATGACACTGATGGATCCCGTAAAGAAATACCCGTATTCTCATTATAAAATACTTCAGGGAGCAATTATTTATAAAATTTGTTTATGACATAACAAATCATATATGATGAGTCAAGCTTCGTATCAAAGTTTGAAAATTCATTGCCTGCAGGCAACTATATTGAAGAAGCGAGGTTTGTGAGTCGAGAAACTGACAAACAGTGAATTTGTTAGAAAGGTTCGTTTGAACAATTACTTTTAACAAATTCAATTGATTTTTAAACTTCTAAACACAAATATTTTGTAAGAAACGGTGCTCGTCTAAAATGAAATTTTTCATCATATTTTTTAACAAATCAAAAAAAGTGACAATTTGTTTTTAAAAATGGACTTTTCGTCATTTTTTTTCTTCTTTTCTCAAAAAATAATGATTTTTGCGAAGGAATATATATATATATATATTTATATTACGTAAAAGGTGTAATTTTGAAAGATCTACAACTTTCACCCAAACCTTTTTTGTATATTTTTAGTATTCACTTAAATGAACGGGGAAACATGAAAATTGTACAAAGCGTGTCCTCTCAAATCCCGGAAAAAAATTCCCTGACAATTACAGGTTTTTTCCAGGTATCCCTAGATTTTTTCAGGTATAATTTTTCTCAATACAAAGCCATTCAAGAATTTAGTATCGCTTTTTTAAAAGTATGTAATCAACCCTACATCACCTCAAAGCATTACATAATACTTGAATAATTTAAATCAAAATCCACCTGTGAATGGTGAAATTGTAATTACTAACGAAAATTTCGAGAAAAACTTCAAAATGGGTTTCTTTCTACATTGAAATTTTTGGATGACTATCTTCCAGACGTTAAAACGTAAATGCTTGAACATCCACCCATCTAATTCAATGATTGTAATTTATTCCTTTGCGTTATATCACTCATAATTGATTTCCTTCTTGCGCACTTCTTCCTTCTTAATAATGAGTCAAGTCGTCTATTTTTGATAACTTTCTTTATTAAGCACTGATCTCGTCCACACTGCTCTATGTTCGAGCTACAAGTGCAGTTAAAATTGTTCAATCGCCCCTTTACCTGCTCTCCCCGCCCCTATCGTTCGAAGGTGAGAGAGCAGGTGGAAAGGTCCCGATTACCTATACCTTTTCTGCCCTATCGAACGAAGGTCAAAAAGGCAAGGTCATGGGTTCTTGCTAGGTTAATATTTATTATAGAACTATCGAGAGTAATCTCAACAGTATTCAAATAATATTTCGATGAACAAAAATAATACAAGAGAAAAAGTGGATCATTCGATGATCCAGCCGGCTAGGTCTTTTTTAAATTCACGATTTCGAAAGATTTTAAAAGAGGAAACTCATACAACACTTATAATGTTTGAAATGATTCTGACTTTTTTATGCAATAAAATAAAAAGGTTAAGGACTCCATTCGTGCTTGAAACTAAGAAATTCTTCTTATTATAGTCTTTAGCAATTTAATTACTTCTACTAAAACTAATATTAAAAGTCGAAACGGCTATAGGCTTCTTCCTTATTTCACGTATTTTAGGCCATGAAAATAAAAAAGTGATTATAATTGAAGATACAATTTCGAAGATTTAAAATTGATCCAAGAGAATTTCAGATATTATCAATTGAAGATTATTTCATTTAGCACCTATTTATTCCTAAGCTTTAAATAATAAACCCATCTCGCAGGGAGCATGTACCTGTAGTTCACATGAAAAATTAAACTGAATATTAATAATTGAGATTTAAGGCTTTCACTATCATATTGGCTGATTCTCCCTTAAATCTCCAAAATCCGCTGTATTAAATGCAAACAATTTAAGATTATTATAATAGTGATTTAGTGAAGACAGAACCAAAGGTTATTTTGCAAAGTAGAAATATAAGAATACTTTCTTTAATTACTAGACAAGAATGGGTGATCAGTAATGGAATTGCCTTGAGTTAATGAGTATTGTCAGCCTCTCTTGTGGAAATGGAAGCCATTAACCTTCACTCGACGTTTCGTGGTTCCCTAGTGCCTCACACACTGCTAAATAATTCCAAAGATCAAGAAACCCTTCTAAGATCTCAGGCCGGATTCGCAAGACGATCCCACTCGACGTGTCGAACCTCGTCCATTTGAGGTTGACTGAGCTTCACCCTCTCATTTGTATAATCTCCCAATATTACTGGGTCCTTTCATTATGCAGAGACGGTAAGTAGCCGTATATTATTCATAAGGAAAGAAGAAAATGGACGAAAGATACCAAATTCATTTTCATTACATGTACAAGAAAAGCTTACATGAAAATTGATGTCAGAATCTAAGGATACGCGGGGAAGAAATATAAGCTCTCTATCGATACCAGCAGATTACTTTACTCATTGACAAGATATTAGGGAGCGTTCATTAACTACGTAAGGAATAAAAGAATGAATGTCATATTGTAATCCTTATCTTCTTTTTCCTTTATTTTGTTTATACATTCTCCCTTTTACGACTCTATGAGTCTTTACAGAACCATCACATGTTCTCTTAATCACAGTCCTTATATACTACCTTACCAACTGTCTCTTACATATCCACTTAACCAGTATTCTTACTCCTAGATGCTTGCGACCATGATTTCGTTTCTTTCTTCCAACAACTTCTTCTTCTCAATAACATTATATTTCTCCTCCTCCCTCCCTACTTTCACTAAAAATATACATTCTTTTTCTTTCAGCTTCCCTCCTAGTCTCTTCATCCCTTCCACTGTAACTTGTGTCTCGATGTCTCTCATCATGTTCTTAATCTCATCCTTTCCGTTTTCGCTGTCCACTCTCACGCACTTCATTATTATATTCTTTTTCCTCTTCGCCCTTTTTTCCCCTTCATTTTTCTTTCAACCTCACCCAGTCTCAAAAGCCACCTCTCATTCTTCTCAGGCATACTCGCTCCATTTCTCTTTCGCTTCTCTGAAACCCCCTACCTCTTTCATCTTATGCTCATTTCTTATTTCTAGTTTGATCACTCTCTTTCCTAACGCTCCTATTTCCCTTTTTCTTTCTTCCTCGTTCTCTTGCTGCCTTTTTCCTGTGCTTTGCAATTTACTCCTTGTCGAATTTTCATGGATCATATTTTCATCTCTCTCATATTTATTTCTCATATTTATTGTATAAAATACGTGTCGTCTTGTTTTCTTCAAAAACAACATATTTAAGAGGCAAATGACAATGTGACTTAAAGTTACACTGCCTGTATAATATGAAATGGATTTAGTCACGTATCTCATATTTTATTTCGGAAAACAATATCTTTCAGCCCCAAACAATTCCATGATATCACCAGGATCAGATT
>JAUMHM010000005.1:8303012-8318253 GCA_032362435.1 Melikaiella ostensackeni
TTCTCGATTTCACATGATATCGTTCTAAAATAAAAAAACTGTCTTTTGTACAATCGTGTTCCACATGTATGAAAGAGGTTGAAATTGCATTTTGCGCTTCTGTCGATTGGCTATTGGTATAATGGAAAGGTAGCAGGTCTGAGTAACCTTTCTTCGTTTTCCATTTCAAAGAGCACTCTTCGAATCGACGTTCTCTCTGAAATCCGTGCCGGTCAATCTGCAATCGGCTTTACATCGCATTCGATAGTAAACGACCATGCCCTCTGCCCCAAATTCCACCCAGCAAAGTGGTGAATACAGCGTTCACAAAGTTCCTTTTGAATCAACTCGGACATCCACTTCAGCTTTACCTCTTGTACTCTACGTAACTATGCGCCGAATGATATTTCCGAAGAGGTGGGTCCGAATAGAATTTTCGTCGCATCGTGCCAAGCATTTTCATCGAATAGTCTAGCCAAGTCAGATCGTTTCTCACATTTTGGAACCCTGAAAAATTGGATTCCTGATACTGAATGCAACCACGTTGAAAAAGGTCTTCTCGTAAAATATGTACACTGGATGGAATCTGATAAAAGTGAACAAGCAAAGAAGAGAAAATAGTTCTAGTTCTGAAAAAAAATATGAAGATAATCTGACTTTAGATGTGATTGAATCTTGAAAGAACCCCAGATAGAGAAACCAAAATCTGAGTTTGAATGTCTCTATATGGTTAATGATCATAAATTGGTGATAATAAAATAATAGTGAACCTTTATTGTCCAGACGTCAACGGGCCTTATTTCCACGAGATTGACCAAACTGAGCAATCATTCCGATTAATGTCATTGATTGCAACTCGTTCTTCACATGGAAACAGAATAATAGAAAGCACCTCATTATCAACATGACCTCCTAGAGGAGAAGCTTCGAAATTGGCGTTAATCTGGCCAACGAGAATAGCGTCGATTTGCTCCTTCACTGACAACAAATCGAAAAGAGTTTCTGGTAATGACTCCTTAAATTGGAAGTCCGATCAAACTAAGGAAAAAGCTTTCCCAGCTTTCACTTTAATTTATCGAACAGCAGAAACGTGCTGGAGCACCGGAAAATAACTGCTTCAGAAATAGCCACTGCTTGAACTATTAACGGATTTATGATGTGGGTCAGGTAGTTAAACAACTGGTTGACAAATTCTGAACTCTATACTTTTTTTACAAGTACTTTGTACAATATGGTAGTTCCTTTGTAGTCGAAGATCATTATATATAAAATGCTTTATTTTAGCCACTAGGGCGTAAAAATGCGCAAAGTATGTCTACTGCATCAGTGGTTACATGTATTTGAAATATGAACATCAAATGTGCTTATTACATCAATGCCTCAAATATGTTTATTCTTCTCTCAAAATCATCTATAAATAATTTCTCTTCTACAGCCCAAACCTTTTTCTTTGCTATCTACGCCTTTTTTTAAATCTTTCCTTAACGTGATCATTAATGTTTCCATTTTTCTTGAGAAGAAATTCCAGATACGTAATTTCCTTCACGTCTACAGTCTTTCCCCCCATGCCATTCTTGTTTTCCTCTACTTCTTCCAAAAATGAATACCTCAAACTTGTCTACATTCAGAATGAATTTCATTTCTCTCAAGTACTTATCTAGTCTTTGCGACATATTTCCTAAAACTTTAACTTTACCCTTAAGTTCTCCCATATTTTCTTTAACATTGTCTCCTCAAACTTTAACCTTTTTGTTAGTGTCCATAATTTTGCTTTGCTTTCCTTACCTCCACTTTATTATAAATTTATTCTCCTTTATTCTTTATTAAATCCTTTCTCATTCTACTTTTAAGGTAAACTCCTATTGGGTGATGATCTGACTCTACCCTAGCTTCTATTTGTATTTCACTTACGCTACCCTAGCTCATTACATTAGTGATTACGTCATCTATAACTGTAGATGACTTGCCTCTTACATTCGTGAACTCCCTCTCTTCGTCTCATTTCTTATCACCACTTAATATATTCCATCTACTTTACTCTACCATCTCTAATAGTTGCCATCCCTCCTTTTTCAGTATTTTATTTTCGTGTCTCTTACACCTTTCACTCTACCCAAGTACGTGTTATCTTTCCCTCCTATACTCGCATTAAAATCCCCCCTCCCCTATTATTAATATTTCTTCTTCCTCTTCCTTGATAAACCTCACTATGTCTCCTTGTTTCTCTCATTCCTTTTCCGTTGTGTATTGTCACTATGCTGTACCATTTATCTTTTACTTTAACCCTTATTTTCTGTCCCACGCTTATCACTTTTTTTAACCCTTCCCCTTCTTCTGAATTCGTTCTAACCCTAGTCAAGATTCCTTTACTCGTTCTACCTCTTTCATTTCCCCAAGAAATCCCTTTTGGGACTCATCAAAAGTTACTCGGAAAAATACTTCCAACACTCTCGCAGCCTTTTTCCTCGATCCAAGTTTCCGTGAACCCTACAAAATCCCCCTTTCCATGCTCTTCCCCCCAACTTTCGTTGAATCTCCCTTCCTTTGTATGTCAGATCATGGTCACTATACACTTTTTTCGTCTCTAACCTATTTCTTCATTCATCACTTCCTGTTTTGCTCCTCATGTTTTCATTTCCATTACTATCACTCTTTTTTCCATTGTCCCTAATCTTCTTACTTTTGTTTCCTTTTCCTCTCACCCGTAAATCGTTTTCTAGTCACTGCAATACCTTTGATCTTGTATTTCCTTCCACTATATTTAGACCTACTATAGTCAGGTTGTTTCGTGTTTCCCATCAAACTCTCTAAAATTGTTCACGATTTCTTTGTTCATTTTAGTAGTTTTCTTGCAAATGAGGATGAGAGAATTGATAAAGGCTCTACCAATCATTATCACACAGCAGAAAAATGCTGGAGCACCGTGAAATAACTGCCTTGGAAATAGCCACTGCTTGAACTATCAACGGATTTATAATGTGGGTCAGGTGGTTAAAAAAATGGTTGACACACTAAGCGCTTCACAGTTTTTTGTAAATTATTTTTATATTTCAGTTGTTCCTCTGTGATCAAGGATTGGAGAAACGATATAGGCTCTACAAATAATCTCCGTATGTTCTGATTACTGATTCATCAAAGGAGTGTGCTTCGAAGTCTCCATCTTTAATTATCGACAATCGGATTGGTCAGACCCTGCTGATTGACAAAGCGTTACGTTGTTTACGTAATGTGAAATAGTGATCGATAGACATTCGAGATTAACTAGCCCAATCATGGCAAATGGTTCTTGCAGTCGGGCTCACTAGATAGGCCTTCAAAGCTTTGAATATAATGAATTAACAATAATAATCTCCAAATTCATTCATCCATCCATTTATTCATTCATTCACTTTACCTACATTGAAGCTATCGTGTTCTTGCTCGCTTTTCGCTTTTTTGTCTGACGATCATTTCTATCATATCAATGTGACAGTTTATTGGCAAACATCAGTTTAACATCTTATTGAATTGTCTTTCCATTTGAAGCAACATAAAGTTGTTTCCCTTGCATTGGAATGCCTCGTCAAGTTATTAATTGAGGAATAAGTGAACAAAACATGATGAATCTATTCAAGATAATTCCTCAATAATTAAAAAAATGCATAATGTTGCATTTCGAAGGCACAATATAATTAGTTACACATCATTATCGACTCATTGAACAGTGCGATCGGTGATGCTAGTTACACAAATTTTTATTTATAAATGATAGATACTTTGTAAAGGAAAGAATAAAGTTTACGGGTGACGATGGTTAAGCGATGCGACTTGGTGAAAATATGACGGTCGAGAAAATGGATGTATAGAGGAGCAAAAGTAGAGGACTAGAATGGAAGATGGATTCGGGTCTTCCGTTTGGTCGGTAATATCCTCATCTCATCCCCAATATATCGTCGAGAATATGAAGCTTTTATGTAGGTCCATTGTCCTCCTGTAGTGTCGTCGTGATTCTTGGTCTCTCACCTTTTAACTTGTGTCCTCTCTTCTTTCGATAATGTCCCGTCCCATATCTACTCATGTTTGAGTAATGGGAGAGGATTACGCAGCTTGAACTGAAAACTCCTGAGATTCATGCTTTTCGCTCTGTGCCTCGTTGAGATAAAGTTGCAACGGATTAGAGATCAAGCGTCTAGGGTTCTAACCTCTCACGCTGGACAATCTTAACAGATCGTTGATTCTGCTTCGCTAAAATTGTTATCCGCTCTCTTGAGACTATAAAATACTTGACATCTTTGAGAAAATAAGGGAAATAAGTTTATGTTTACTTCCGTTCGTTTTGAATCGAGTGAAAGATTAATTCAAGGATTCCTTCATATTATAAACAAGAGCGTTTTGTCGTTTGAATAAATAACTTTTCCAGCTCACGGACCCAGTGAAGTATCCCGAGCGCGGACGCTGGAGATGTGCCAGCGTCTGACCACAAAAGCGTCGTACCACTCCAAATTGGGGGGTATCAAGGAATTGAAGCGATTTGCTCATCGAGGATTTTGAGCCAAGGAAAATAGAGACATTCGAAAGCACATGAAGAAAAAAGTAAACAGAGCAACGGTAGTAATGAAAAAATTGGCGCGAATAGGAGACGAAATTCTTATGGATGATTTTAGGATTAGGATGAGAATGTATAAGGCGTTAGTGCCGAGTATATTAATGTACGGAGTTAAAATATGGAGGCAGAGAAAATATAAGAAAGTGGAAAAATTGCCTCAAAAATACATCAGATGGACATTGGGAATGGAAAAGGGGAAAAGGTACTCAAATAGGAATAGTTGGTCAAAAAGATTAACAAGAAGTGAGCCAAAAAATGGTATAAAGGTACAGCAAGTATTGATACAAAGGGATAGAGAAGTATTGAAACAATCATGGAAAATAAAATAAGGGAAGCCAGATATAATGAGAAATATGAAGGAATAGGATTGAAGGGAATGGCAATATATTTGGAGAGAAAGGGGAAAAAGGAAAGCAAAAAGTAATCGCGAGAGTGAGATATGGCATTATGGAAGAGAATGGAGTAGCGTACTAGAGCAAATATAAAGAAAGAAAATGCACGCTTTGTGAGAGAGGTAGAGGGACTTGAAATTATCAGCTGGGAAATTATGATGAGATTGAGAAAAGAATATTGTATAATAATGCTAGTGGCTAAATAATTTGGTGATTGACAAGAGCTCAAGGGATCACTTCCTTCGATGTGGAAATCCCATCCACTGATATCCAGGATATCAGTGGTTCTTCTAAATAATTTGGGGGCAACGGAAGGCGAAGGGTCAGTGGAAGCTAGACGGAGGTTAATAGCTTCGATTTCCTCGTTTATGGGATGGTCATCCGTACTCGTCTCACGTGGTCGATTTTCTCGAGTACCTGTGGAGACCGGAAAGACACTCAGCATTAGCCACAGAGGCCACCAGTGGCACCAAAGTCCGGCGTTTACTCTGAGGACGTCCGACACCAGCCTCATACCTCCACGAAGATAGAGTGAAGAAAGAAGCAGCTCCCAGTAGCCTTTGTATGAACGGAAGCGAATATCGAATTCCGATAAAAGGAAATCGAGCTTCGAGGAACTTTCACCCCGACCTAAGCAATTCGAAAGTCTGATGGAAGGGTACCAGAATAGGAAGCTTCCGCTTTTCAGATTTAAAATCAAAGAGTCTTGAGTGGGAAAGTCTTTCGTGAAATATTTTTTGGCTATATTTCCAAAACGCTGTCAGTTCTCCAAATTTGAACTATTAACAGTTGATTCTGATGTAAGCACTTTATTGAGTTTTTGCACATTATGGAATTCCTATCACCCCAAGAAATTCGGCTTACGGGTCCTCAGAGTTGCTGTTGAAAGTCTGATGGAAAGGCATCAGAATGAACAACTTCCGTTCTTTAAATTTATAATCAAAGAGTCTTGATTGGAAAAGTCTTTTGAAAAAGAATTATGGACTGCTATCCCGAAACGCTGTCAGTTCTGTGAACTCGAACTATTATCAGTTAATTTGGCTGCAAACACTTCATTGGGTTTTGACACATTACGAAATTCCTATTATCCCAAGAACTTCGGCCTACGGGTCATTAGAGTTGCTCAACAAGGTGGAAAACCTAATAAATTTTTTAACTCTGGGGCTGTCGCAGCCGACATTATCAGAACTACTCACATTTTCCTCGACATTCTGGACAATATTTGATACTTTTTTTTAAGCGATGATACTATTCTGCTACTATTCTGATGGAAACAGAACTAACGACACTATTTTCGCACAATTGTTCGCTAATGCCACCATTTCTTCATTGGATGCTTACTAATTTGCTGAAAAATTATTTGCCAATGAATTTCGATGTTACCATATGTTGTCGACTGAAAAAATTCAATAATTTTTTGTCGATGGACTAACAGTTTCTGATCTACTAGTCAGAATATAAATGATTTTTAATCTTTAGCTGTGAAAAAAATTCCTCTATAACTTCGCTGGGATGCGAACCCAGGTCTTCCAGCTAGAAAGAAATTTGTTTCACAGCTAAGGATCAAAAACCATTTTGGTTCAGACTAGTATTTCAAAAACTGTTAATTCATCGACAAAAAACTATTATGTGCCAATGGCTACCGGTTATCGCAAGAATTAGCTTCTTTAAACAAATATGGTATAGACTGAAATGTTTATTTATTGAATTCTCTTGTAAAACTATCTGAATAAAATATTTCTAACACTTGTTTCAATGCAAAATTCAGCTGCTGGAAATTGAAGCAAATTTCAAATTAAATTTTCAACAGTTGAATTTTTGAAAGTTAATTTTTGAGCAGTCGCATATTCCACTGTTGAAAATTCATTTTTCAATTAACTTTATTCTTATTAGTTGAATTTTCAACAGTTGAAAATTAAGAAAAACAAATAATTTAACATGAGAATTTAATTACTGAACATTTCAAACCATAAATTTCTTTTCAAAAGTCGATTTTTACGAAAGCGGGCCGCCGTTTTTTTTGATGAATTTTCAAGTTAACAAGTCATTCTTTTTTGTTAAAGGTTCGTATTTTAGTTGATATTCGTCTTTTAAGTTGAAAATGCATCTTTTGGGTTGAAAATCCAACTACGTGGTAAAAAGTTCAACTCCTCCGTTAGAAAATAATCTTTTTGTTTGAAGGTTAATCATTTTAGTTGAAAATTCATCTCTTTGGTTCAAAATTTATTTTCTTTTTAGTTGAAAATGTAACTATTTTGTTTGAAAATTCATCTCTTTCGGTTGAAAATATTATTATTCGTATTTTTGTTTTAAATTTCATCTCTTTCGATTGACATTTCTCCTAATTATCTCTTTTGGTCACAAATTCAACAGTTTGGTTGAAAAATAATCTGTTTCCGTTGGAAGTTGAACTATTTGAAAATTCGACTATTTGGTTGCAAATCCATGTATTTTGTTAAAACTCGTATTTTCGGGTAGAAAACTAACGTCCTTGGTTGAAAATTAATCTTTAGGGTTGAAAATTTAACTACTTGATTGAAAGTTGTACTCATTCGTTGAAAATTAATTTTTTTGTTTGAAGATTCATCATTTCAGTTGAAAATTCCTCTTTTTTAGTTAAAAATTCAAATAATTGGTGAAAAATCTTATTCTTGGGTTGCGAGTTTAATTATTCTGTGAAAAATTTGACAATTTTGTTGAAATGTCATCCATTTTAGTAGAAAATTCGTGTTTTTGGTTGCAAGTTCGACTGTTCTGTTGAATATTTATATTTTTGGGTTAAAAATTCAACTATTTGGTTGCATACTCATGTATTTTGTTAAAAAATTTTCTCTTCATTAGAAAATTAATCTTCTTAGTTCAAAATTCAACTAATTAGTTGAAGTTGAACTACTCTGTCAAAAATTATGAAAAAAATTCCTTGAATACGTTCTTTTTTTTAGTTTAAAGTACTCTCACACCTAAAACGCTCTACAAATTTAGAAAAATAAGCTGAAAGTGATCCGAATTCCTGAACAAACCAAAAATTTAGAGAAAAGGTAACACCTGAATGGAAGGTTTTTCTGAACTTCCGCGTTCCCTAATTTCCTATTTAGGTGGTGAAAGCATCAAGCGATGAAATATGACGATGGAAAAACTCCTATAAAATTTTGTATTCATTCAATTTATACTAATTATGCAATAAATATGCTTTGAACATCTCAATTCAATAGAAACGTTGTTTATTTTCACTTCACACCTTCTTCTGTCCTTTATTTCCATTTATATATAGATTTAATACTTGCAAAATTTTATGACACTGTTCTGGTAATATTTTTCAAATTATTTACACTATGAAACCTATTTTTGATCTCTAAAGTGACTCCAAAGCCTGAATCTGCTTTAATTTTCATCTTTTACGAGGCTTGTTCAATAAGTAATGTAAATTGCCTGCTAGATGGCGCCTGAACTTTGTAGTATATGGCCAAGAAACAGCCCTCTTCAAACTAACCTCTATCAAGCTTCAGCCAAAACCCAGGCTTAGTTTGCGTTTCGCATACGTTTGAAGTGAGCCTGTCAGCAGTTTTCGAAGAAATGGAGAAAGAATAGTTCCGTGCAGTGATAAAAAATTGATCGGCCGCTCAGATCGAAGCTAATTTAGACGAAGTTTACGGAAAGTCTGCTTCTTCGTTGAAACCCGTTTAATCTTGGGTGAACAAAGTTAAACCTGGCTCACTGTGAAGGAAATCTGGATTTATCACTATACAGCAGAGATGAAGCAGCAGTCAAAGCAGTGGGTGCTGTCTGGTGAAACTGCGCCAAGCAAGGCGAAGACTGTTTTGTCAGCTGGAAAGGTGATGTCCACAGTATTTTCTAAGTCACAAGGAATTATCCTTATTGATTACTTTACGAAGGTTAAAACTATACCAGGAACGTCCTATGCATCACCATTGGACAGTTTGAAAACCGAGCTGCCAAAAAAGGGCCACGATTTATCGCACAAAAATGTGCTGTCTGATCACGGAAATACACCTGCTCACACCTCCGCAATCGCAAATGGCAAAAGTACACGAACTGGGCTTCGAATTGATTCCTCATCCGCTCTATTTTCAGACATGGATCCATGCGACTTTTTTCTGTTCTCCAACTCGAAGACCCGGTTGGTTGGGATGAGATTCTGAAGAAGAAATGGATGCCGCAAATGCGTATTTTGCCGACCTCGAGAAATCTTACGTTTCTGAAGGGATAAAAAAATTGGAATCTCGCTCATCTAAGTGTGTAGCCCTCGAAGGAAGCTATGTTTACAAACTCTTCAAAGAAAAAAATGTAAACTTGCTTTTTTACCAGACTTATTAAACGACCCTCATATTTTCGACTAAGTTAGAGTTACTTTTATTTAGCGGTGTTGGTAGAAGTCATTTTGGAGCAAGGAGCTCGTCAAAGGGAATGGTCCGTTTTCAACAAGTGAAATAAATCACGATTTGCGCCTCCGAGCATACGCCATCAGGCTTCCGAGCACCACCTCCTCCCTTTCGTGTTTTACAATTACGGTAGTTTTATGAGTTCTATCCCCAGCAGACTTCTGCCAACTTGTGATTGCGCAAGTTTCTGGCTTACGAGTGCGGACTGCCGAGCTATCTGTCGGTGATTCCCCTTTTACGGTCACCGTACCATAAGTACGTTGCACTCCACTGCTTGCTTACATTCGTATGTAGATGCGAATAACTAAGCCTCCCAGCTGCTTCTGTGTACAAGTAAATCAAAACAATGAAGGAAACACTGAAGGGCCATGGTTTGAGGATGCAACGTTTACCTAATATTCGGAAATTGAATTTATAATAATAATCTTCGAACTCGTTTATTCATTTATTCATTTATTCACTATGTCCACTAGGGTGGATCGAAAATTAAAAATGATGAGAACTGAAATTGGAACTATATAGAAAAGTAGTGCATTAAGACCCTGAATGAGGTTCTGGTGGTTAGGATCTTACCTTGAGCCGTAGGTTCATGATTAAGGATACATACCACAGCGCGGGACGTACCTACCAAAATGTCTTTATCATATAAATGTGATGTTCAATATTAACGCCCCACGCTTTTGTTTTTAGTCACATTATTATCGTTGTTTTTCAACTTTATCTCAGGCAGACCCGGGTTTTTCTCTCATCAGCCATGGACTATGTTAAGTGCCTTTTGAGATAAAGATGTTAGAATTATGAAACGATGTTTGAAACTTCTGGCGAAGATGTTGTATTGAGGTAAAATTTCGTTTTGTATAATAAGGTCTTAGTAGTCTGACTAGTCCTGATGCACAGTGGGCAGAGAGACACCAAAAACTGGCCAAAATTCAAGATTCCGTCGGAATTGTATGAAACTCTTCTTCGTCGGTTGAAAGTAATGAAAATACATTTCTTTAATTTATAGCGTTCTAGAATGAAGGGGACTTGTTGAAAGATTATGAAATTCAAAAACAAGTTGCTTCAGCTCATCTACATTATGAAAAAAGGTCATTTCCAAAAACCTTTGGAGTTGGTTTTTGGCCACTTTTCTGTGTCTCTCAGTTCACTGTGACACTCGAAAACACATAAAAAATTCTTGACAGATAATTGATTTGGAGAATAGGGTCATTCTGATGCTTAATTTACTGTTCAAATAAAAAATTCGAGATCTGTATAAAAGAGTTGCATATCATTTTTATCCGATTTCGGCATCAAAATGATCAAATGCCATTTACTGTGTCTTGGTTCTATAGATTTCTTGCAAATTTCGGTGCAGTAGAAAGGGAAAAAACACCTGTTCTGGACAAAAATCGAACATCAGTAAAATTTTTTGAGGATTTTGATTTTTTTTTTAAATGACCGCAAGTCCTCCAGGTATAACGGGTGACTGCGGATATTTTACTCCGAGTAAACCAAAATTTGTTACTTAAAACTGAGTTTGAACTTTTTTTTGTCTAACTTTCCAGTGACACCATTTATTTTGAGAGTTTCAAACTCAATGAAACATATAAATCGATTAGGTAGCCAACTCAAAATAATGTTCAGTAGGTGAGAGTAAGGAAAATCTTTGTTCATAATGTTATGAACAAACTAATGAACCATATAAATTTTTCTGAGATTCGCGTTGATTAGCTTCTTTCAATCCATTAGCTTTTGTATGAAATACAAAATACATTAATGTGCGCTCAAAAAATTAATTATCATAATTTATATAATAATTTGTATAAACAAATTCGAATTGTGACCATTTTTTCATGGATAGGCTTGATTCCTTTCGCGGAACCAACTCGAAATGTCACTATGTTAAATATGACTCCAAGGAGTCTTTGGCAAGAGATTTCGAGTTGATTCCGCGAAAAAAAAACTGAAGTCTATCCATCAAAACGTAATCAAAATGTGCATTTGTTTATAAAAATTGTTTATATACTCAACAATTTTTGTCACTGTGAAAAATACGACAGCAATGAGTCTTGGGCTAGACATGTTGAGTTGATTTCGCTAAGAAAATGAAGCCTATTCATCAAAACGTAGTCAAAATGTGTATTTGTTGATGAAAATTGTTTGAATACTTAAGAGTTTTTGTCACTGTGAAAATTCCAACAGCAACGAGTCTTTGGATAGATATTTCGAGTAAATTTCGCCAAAAAATAAAGCCTATTCATCAAAAAGTAGTCAAAATGTGACAGCCAGGAGTCTTTGGCTAGACATTTCGAATCAGTTCTGCAAAATAAATTAAGGCTATTCATGAAAAAATGGTCAAAATGTGCATAAGTTCATGCTGGTAGAATTCTAGGGAGGACATATTGCAAACTGACTCACTAGGTACTTTCTGTGTAGTTTCTTTATAAAATTATTTAAAAAATTTTTACTGTCTTATCCCTTTGGAAATTATATTAAGTTAGTTATGACAGTAATTTAAGACTTGTCTCAATGAGTTTGAAAGTCTTGAAAGAAATGGTATCACAGGAAAAAAAGAAAATGACTTACGGTCATTTCTAGAAAAAAAACATCGAAATATGTTAAGGATTAAGCTGTCTTTCGATTTTCGTCCAAAAACGGTGCTTCTTTTCACACAGTGTGTTGTCTCGTTTGGATCGGATATACGAGGTGTGAGTATTTAATAACCGGGCCGATTTTTTTGCAGCTTGCTTGGGGCCTCGGCAACGACAAGCAGGGTCTTTTATTGATCTGTGTTCTTTCCTCTTCCCTTCCCTTTGAATTTCAAGTTTGTACGACCCCCAGTATGGCAGTTATCTTTGTTCGTAGTTGACCGTCTACCGGAGCTACGCCAAAATTGTGTTAAGTGTGGAAGTAGAACAGCGCCTCAACGTGAAGTTGCTTGTGAATCTTGGAAAATCCGCTACAGAAATGTATGATTTGTTAAAGAAAGCTTATGGTGATGGGTGTCTATCTCATACTCAAGTTTTCTCTTGATCTAAGAAATTAAAGAAGTAGAGGAAAGTGATTGAAGACGATAACATAAAAAAGTGAGTAAAATTTTTCGAACAAATCGATGCCTGAGCGTTGGGGTGGTCTTTATTTAAAGAGCATTTTAGCTTAAACTCGTGTACTCCCACTAGCGAAATCGGTTTGTATGTCCACATAAGAATGTACACCAAATTTTAGCCAAATCGTTTGATATTCACCCACCAAACATGGGCTTGAAATTTTCTAAGGGATTCACATGGAGAAAATCACGTACAAACGAAAAATCTGCATAGTTTTCTTAATTTTCATTCGAAACATTCTATTTGCGAGAGCAAAAATTAGCATGGGATGTTCAAAATATCTTTATGGTCAGGAACTCAAAATTTTTGTAAATCACGAAATGACGGCCATCTAAATAGGCCCAAAAATGCTATTCCTGAAAATTGACGAAAAATTGTGGGAAAATTCAATAATTTATCTCCTAAGCGAATGTAAGATCTCAAAATCCAAAAGTTTGAAGAAATACAAAATGACGGCTAACTCAACAAATAGTTTTTCCCCATAGTTTTCAATGTAATACTTCTCAACTTCAGGAGAACGAATTGTTTGGCTTCAGAAATTACTTGATAATTTTTGAAATCCAAAATTTTGAAAAAATATGAAATGACTGCCAATTTAGAATAAAAAAATTTCTTATTTTTATAGTTTATAACGAATTACTTTGAAACTTTGTAAAAACAAACTGTTTGCCTTTAGAAACTACTTGCTTTCAAAAATCCAAATTATTCAAAAAAAGGATGGCCAATTGAAAATTAAAAAGAAAGCTTATTACTGCAGTTTTAAACGAAATATTTTCAAACGTTATCAGAAGAAATGTTGATTCAGAAACTAAAAACTTATTCGGAAAAACAAAAATTTTGATAAAAGAAAAAATTGCAGAGAATAAGATCTTAAGGGAACTTATTCCTGTGCTTCTTTGTTTGAGTATTAAATTGAATTGTATGAATATTTGAAGGTTCAACTAAATGAAACAGAGGTCTGTGTCTTTTGCGAGCGTCTTTAATATACAAAGCCACCAAGTATTTCTTGACTTTGCCGTTCTTGTGTTTCACGAGTGTCTTTTGTTTACAAAGTCACCAAGTCCTTCTTGACTTTGCCGTTTTGCTGCTTCACTAGAGTCTTTTGTTTCAAATGGTCGTAAGAAAATATGTAAATGAGTAGACGAAATCATTGAATTTGGCTTGAGTTTTCGTTACGAGGTATACTATTTCAAGACAAAAAGTTGAATTTTTTTCGCGAGTGTTTTTTGCGATTAGGTGTTTCTTGACTTCAATGTTCGAGTTATGTTTGAGGATCTATCATACGTAAGGTATCATGAGTTACCAGATCTCTGCTTTGCAAAGAAGTAAACGTGAATGTGCTGATGCCACGCTAAAAAAACTTCGAACCTCTTGGGATAGAATTCCAACGAATCACGATGATAGCATTGTGAAGAAAATTCTATCTTTATATGAAGATTAGAAGAATTTGCGATTTTGTAGCATGAGCGGCAAAAACTCAGTATCTCAAATGGCTAGAGAAGAAGTGTTTAGGGATGGTGGTAAAAATTCATTTGATACTGCTCATCAAGATGTTTTAAATGCGATCGTTTTCGAAGAACAAGAGGAATTTTTATTGGTTTATCGTAAAACCGGTCGGCGAGGTGCCATGATTGGCATAGATAGAAAATTTTTACACAAAGACCGAAGTGCCAGAAAAAAAGCAGCTAATGAGGAATTCCGGCTGAATAAAGAAATGGAGCATATTGCTCTATTGAATGAACAGGTAGTCGAAGATTAACGTAACGCTTGTGATGATCACGTAGATTCACCCATATAAAAATCAACCATATCCCGTTCAGAACTGCCAAGAAGGAAGCGAGCACAAGTCATTGATGAACGCCGAAGATTTCATAGCATTATTTCATACACTAGTAATTACTAGCACTGATCGCTCATTGGGTCATGTTATAGAAGATAATAATATCAACCGGTCTTCAATCAAGAGGGGTCGTGAGTGTATACAAGAAGAAGGAGCTTGAAAACTTAGAGAGCAATTCGAACCTTGTGGGAAGTTAACAGTTCACTCGGATGGAAAAATGATTCAGAAATTTCTGGCCGAAAAATAGTGGATGGACTTCCTGTTTTTGTTTCCGGACCAGATCTTCATGTCATCACTCATTAGGAGTACTAATATTAACCTCCGAATTAGGTGAAATACAAGCAGAAGCAATCGACTGTACTTTGCCAGAGTGAAGCTCGTTAGATGAGGTTTGAGAAATGTGTGCTAACACAACTGCCTCTAATACGTGTTAGAAAAATGAAGTTTGTGTATTTTCACAGCAGTTACCAGAAAAGGGCCTTCTCTTCTACGCACGCAGGCTTCACGTTTATGAATTCGTATTAGGAGCAACCATTAAGTTTTCTGTTGAACCGATCTCCACGAGTCCAGATGTAGCGATTTTCGGAAATTTTAAAAATGCTTGGTCTGGAATAAAAACTGATGAATATTCTTCAGGACTTTAGGATCCCTACTTTCAATGGGCCACAGCTGACAGCTGACAAGGAAAGCATTTTCAGCTTTGTAAAGCAACAGCTTGAAGAAACGTAACTTAGAGAAGACTACAGGGAGTTCCTTGAACCAGTTGCTGTATTTCTGAAGGATTCTCCTTATCATCAGCAGTATCTGTTCCGTGTTTGCCCTTTCTAATGCTCCGTGAATGAACAAAGTTCTTTGTCTGCCGCCGGAGCGAAAACGCGAGTTTTCTCCTGTTGGCAGTCAAAATATCGTGTGCACCTCGCGAAAAAACACTCGTTTGCACCACGTATGAAGTTGAC
>JAUMHM010000005.1:8351437-8367032 GCA_032362435.1 Melikaiella ostensackeni
CTATAGTGCTCTTACCTTCCCGGAATCCTGCTTGGCTTCTTGGTAATATCCCCTTATCTTCTATCTGCTTCTTCAGTCTTTCCGTTAACACCCTTGCATACATTTTATAAGCATTATTCAATAGTGTTATTTTCGCGTAATTTTCTACTCTCTTTTTTTCTTCCTCCTTATATACTGGTGCTTTCAAGCTCTTCTTCCTTATTTCCCAGGAATTCTTTTGCTCCTCTAGCTTTATCTCCTCCTCATCCCCCTCTATTATCCCCCTTTGCCAATTTTTGGTTTTCCTTCCATCAGAACCTTGAAAATTTCTTTGAAATATTCCCTCTATTCTTTAATTTTTATATTGTCAACTTATGCCTTCTTTCTTCTCCCTCATTTTATTGACAAACTTTCACGCTTTCCCCTTTGTTTCAATAATATTAATTTCCTCTTCTCATTGTTTTTGTTTCCTCTCTTTATTTCACTTGTATAATTTCCTAAATTCTTTTCTCGTCCCTACATATTCCAACTTATCCCTTTTTCCTCTCTTCTAGTCTTTATTTGCTTCTCTCACTTTATTTTTCTTCTTCTTGCATTCACCATCCCACCAAATTTTTGTTCAATTTTTATCCCTCTCCCTCCTAACATTCATCTTTTTTATTCTCCTCGCTTCCTTAACTTTTCCTTACAGCTTATCCCATACCACATTTAACTCTACTTTCTCGAGTTTGAGTTTTTCTATCTTTTCTACATATCCTTTCTTTGCGTCCTCGGTGCACAATTCTCTCTCTATTATTTCCACCTCTGGTTCCCTCCTCTCTTTTCTGATTTCAAATATTAGCTATATTGCAAATGGTTGATGATCAGACTCTACTCTCGTCTCTAAACTCATTTTTTTTATCTTTTTCCATCTTTTAATGTTCGCAATCACATAATTAATTACTGTTAATAAACTCCTTTTTGCATACGTGAATACACAATTTTCTATGTCTTTCCAGAATTCGCTGTCTTTTTTTACAATTCCTGTCACGTTCCAAAAAATTATTTTAACTTTCTCCTCTTTTGCTTGCGCTGCCCCTCTGTTCTCCATATTTTTATTCTTATTCTTACCACTTTCTTTTTTTCTAACCTCGTTATTATCTTTTTTCCCCTCTCTCTTACTTTGAAAAACACGTACTTTTCTTCTCCAGCTCTTCTTTTTCTTCATTCCAACTGCACCATTCCCCTTCTATGCAAATATTTTGTATCCATTTCTACTGTTAGGTTTTCTTCACCATTTATTCCTTGCTTTCGTACACTCTCCGCTTTCCCTTCCACTCCTAGGTCTTATTCAAACAACTCGTGCACTTTTTCTGTCCTCTTTTCCTCCATCACTTCCAACCTTGAAATAGTCAGATTGCTTCTCTTTTCGCCCCTTTCCTTTCACCTTTCCACCCAGTTTACCGTCTTCACAATACCCTCTAGTTTCTTCACCTTTGCCGATTGCATCTTTTTCTCCATCAACTTTACCTTCACCCTTATTTTCCCATTTTGTGTTTTCGTCTCCTTGTTTCCCCCACCCTCATCTTCTTCTATTCTATTTTTAGTTTTCCGTACCTCTCTTTGTGGTATTTCCTTCAATTTCCATTCAAGATATTCTATATTTTGTTCATTCAACCTTTTCTCCCTCCTCATCTCTTGCACCTACTTTTCTAACTTGTCAGTCTATTCGCTGATTATATCTTTCTATCTCTACCATTCTCTTTCGCCCTTCCTTTATCTCCCTTTATTGCCTCTTAACCACTTTCATTTCCTTAATCAATATTTCTATCCCTAGTAGATCTGATTCATCTACCGGTTTTTCCCCTTTTCCCTCCTCTTCCTCTTTTCGACCTGACTGACTTCCTGAATCATCTTTTTTGCCTTGTTCACTGGTGACCTTATCATCCTGTTGTCGCTTTTTGTATACGTTGGGCTCAAGAATTTGTCAATACTCTCGTTCAAGTCCCTTTTCCTTTCATTTTTGTGCAGACCCGCTTTCATCAGCCACTCTCCCTTTCTATGCATTATCTCTCTTATGCGCCCAACTTTTCCCGAAAACCATTTCTAACCCGCCGGCCTCCGTCTCCTTCACTCCTCTTCATCTGCTGTCTTTTGTGTTCCCCAATCCCTCTACCGGAATTTGCGATTCTCACTCCCCTATTTAATTCGCCTTTAGCTCCAGAGATGCCGCCACTCTGATATTTACTATGTCTGCTCGTTTAACCCCTCTTTTTAAATATTTTACCATCCCTTTTAATTTTACCGCAAACGTACCTTTCCACTTCCGTCTTTGCCTACCAAACCCCCTCCCACGCCCTCTTCCACCGCGCTTTCCCTCTTTTACGGAAAAACGTCACACGTATGTATAAGTTGTCAGGTAGTAAAAGTTCATTTGAGCCAAAGATAACGTATTTCAAGTGGTATAAGACATTATAAAGCAGAATGAGGGCTCCTGATCTAAAAAGACTCATACTACTTGAAACAACTTACGGCTGACTTAAGAGAACATAGACTACTTTATTTATAAATCAGATATTTTTAGCAACAAACCCGAAACATAGCGGGCTCAGTTCGATAACGAAAATTTCTAAATATATTTTTAGACTTTCAAGGCGTGATACAAGTAATAAATGGTTTAGAGTGGACATTCTTTTAACGATATAACGATCAAAAAAAGGAGTGAAAAGATTTTTCTGGCACAGGGAGCTTTGCAACGGCAATAAAGTCAGTGCTCGTGAAATATTGGCGATCAAACCGTTATTCGCTAAGTTACTGTTGCGCCATAAAGAATCAATTTGTGTGCTATAAAGAATAAAGTGTCCCTGTCTAACGCTCGCATCAAGAGCTGCCAGGTCATCTGACCGTGGTTTCTCCCAACGACACATGAACCATCTTTCTCATTTCTGACAAAGAGAATTTACGAGAAAAGTTCACCAATGACCCATTTACTGCCTTAGCTAAACTTATTTTTTTATTGACGAAGGTAAATTAATTAATTTAATTTTCATCGAATAACAGTATTAAAGAATATATATTACTACTAATGTTACCGCAAAAAAATCATTACTCCTCTACTTTGGAAGGCAGTAGCTTCTCCGGGAAAAATTTTAGCAGATTCTAATATTGATTATACGAATCCTCTACATTTTCTTGTTTCAGAACACACCAGAATTTCTCCAAATGTTCACGCATTTTTTCGCGGCGACATAAGTAGTAAGTGCACGCGCTCGTTTCATGTCCAGGAGCAACATCGGAAACGATTATCCATTGATGTAAAGAGGTGTCAAAATGAATGAAGTCGTAGATTATGATTATAATTTGGAGCCTGTGGCAACTCTTAGACGAATTTTGACTTCCGCTTGTTGCTAGGGAGAAACAGTGCAATAAAATAGGTAGAACTTGATAGTGCCTAAGGGCTCTTCATCGAGAGAGATGCCTCTCTTGCATCTGACGTTATGCCTCACTTATGGTAGATAGCAGGTTTCTCTAAGGCAGAAGTTGCATGTGACGTTTAACGTAACGCCAATAACTCACCTACTCCGGTTCGTAGAAGTGGAACTTGTTCCCGTGTTTCCCCTAAAGCGCGCCGCCATCACCTCTTTCCCCAGCAAACGCGGCCCGTCCCGCATCCACCAAGTTTCCGAAGGGATGTCAGAGAAATTACAGAGAAGTCTAGCTGAATTCCGTACCCGCGAGATCAGTAATTACTACGAGAAGCCCGACTCGATCATTAATTTACCTTCAATTTCCAAGGTTATGCCGCTCCCTGAGTTCGAGCGCGAATCGCATTTTACAAAGAATGCGAACTGAGAGTGACTGTGTTCCATCAAACAAAAGGAAAGAGGAAAGCAAAATCAAAACGGGGGCCATAACTAAAAGAAAGTTTGACTTAAAATTCCTTAAACTACTTCGAATGTCTCATGTCTAATTTAAATGAACTTCTATATGCATACAAAATGCTTTAATTTAGCTACTAGAGCCTGGAAATAAACAGACTATATCTGTTACATCAGCAATGATGTTTACATCAAATTTGCTGATAACAATAGCTTTACAACCTTAAAACCAATCACATTTTCCTTCCTTAGCTCATCACTTTAATATCTCAATATTCGCTTATTGTCTCAACTCCTCGTTTCAACGCACTGCCTAAAGATGAATTCACAGATCGAACATAATACTCGTTTCGCGCGGAAAATCGCTACCGCGCGTTGAGCTGATTTCATGCAGTGCAGGAATTTTATACGTTGTTTGATGCAAAAATAAAAGTCACTAAAAAAAATTAAGAATATTATACATTTTTGAAGGACCTCTGCAGGTCGGGCAGGGTCGGGCCTGGTTGCGGGTTCGCAAGCTGGACCGCAAACCTGAAGGCGTGACCCACCTACCGGGTGGAGAGACAAGCCACAGAGGTGGCAAATGAGTCCGAGAGATTTGCCGCACTTTTGCCACTATGAAGAAGGATTTCAAATTTTTCTTGGGGAAAAAGTGCCGCAGAAAAGCTTGAAACTGGGATCAATTTCTTTCCTTCTAAGTAATTATATAGACTTTTCATCATATTTCCGGAAACTTCTTCCTCTTTAGCTATCAACACAATATCGTACGAGTATGTCAATGACCAGAGTCTGTCTCCTTCTATCGCTGGTCCTCCCTTTAATCCTTTTTCAAATACCTCCTCCACATCTATTATAAACATCGCAAACAGCAGTGAACTCTGATGTTTTAGCACTCACTTTCACTCTATCGATCGTTTCTTCATGAATCTCCCGCATTCCTTTTATTAGTCCTACCCTCATTCCTCTTATCTCCATTGCTTCCCACAACTGTTTTCTGTCTACCGACGGAAACGCAGCCTTTAGATCAGAAAAGAAACCACCCACTTTCCCTCCTTTTTTCATATTTCCTTTTTCACAACATATTGTAGAATGTAAATGTTATCTATCGTGCCTCTACCCTCTCTCAAATCTGACTTTCCAGTAGTACCTCTTTTGCATCTACATCTTTCTTTGACCTCTCCATTAACATCATTGCATATATATATATTGTACGCCATATTTAATAGAGTTATCCCTATTTAACTTTCCACTTTTCCTTTTTCTCCTTTCTTACACATGGGCGTTAATAAACTCTTCCTCCATTTCTCTGGGAATCCCTCACCGGTTCATACTCTTTTCAATACTTTTTTCAACCTCCTTCTTGTTTCCTCGATACTGTATATATACGCCTCACTACCCAACCCATCTCTGCCTACTGTTTTGCCTTTCTTCAATCTTCTGATCTGAACTTCAATCTCTCCATCCTCAAACTCCTTCTCGTCTTCTTCTATTTTGCTTCTCTGCCAATTATCGGATTTCTTTTCACTCAGGTATTGAAATAATTCTTTCAAACACTCCTCCCATTCACCTACTCTATTCTTATCCCCTATTCCTTCTTTCTTCTTCCATATTTTATTAATGAGCTTTCTAGCTTCCCCTTCTGTGTTAATTTTGCTGCTTTCCTCTTCTAATTCCTGTTTCTTATTTTCTTCTCTTTGCGTACTTGAACCTCTATATTCTTCCTCGCTACGACGTATTTTTTTCTTTTTCCCTCACTGCAGTCTTTATACTCTTTTTTAACTTCCCTTCTCCTTTTTTTATATTCTTTGCCCCACAAAACTTTGTTCAATTTTTCTCTTTTTCGTTCTATTCCTAAATTTTTTGTTACTCTGGTGCTCTTAACCTTCACCTCAAACTTCTCCTATACTTCGTTTAACATTATCTTCTCAAACACTAATCCTTTCGCTTTATCTAAATAATTTCTCTTTGCTTCCTCTGTCCACACTTCTTTCTCAATTAATTCGCCCTTATTCTTCCTGAAATCCATCCTCACTCTACTTTTTAGGTGTTTTTTTTATTATTGGGTGGTGATCTGGTTCTACTTTTCTATTCAAACTTTATTTCTATCTGTCTGTATATATCTGATTACACTCTCCCAGCCCCCAATATTAGTGATTACGTAATCTATAAGTGACGACGAGTTGCTCCTTACGTACGTGAATTTTCCTTCTTCTTCTCCTTTCAATTACTATTGAGTATATGCCACCTCCTTTCCTCTACCAGCTCTCATAGTTACCTAATCTCCGTATTCCCTATTTGGTCTTTCGATTCCCTTACCCCTTCCACTCCATCCACGTACGTATTACTTTTTCTACCGAATCTTGCAACAGAACTCCTCTTTTTCTGAGAACTCTTCTTCTTCCTTTGCCTTGATAAACTTCACTATGTCTTTACTTATCTCTGTTGCTCCTTTCCCGTTGTAAATCATCACTTTTCTGCGACACTTTCCTATTATCCTAACCTTCCTTTCGTGTCCCTTGCTTATCACTTATTTTGACTCTTCCCCTTCCTCTAAATTCGTTTTAACCCCAATCCTGATTCCTTCACTTGTTCTACCTTCTCCTATTTCCTAGTAGCCCCTTGTGTCACCCAACTAAAATTCTCGACAATTGACATTTTGTACTTTCCCAGTCTTTCACCTGGATCCAAGTTTCCGTAAGCCGTACAATATCGAATTTTTCTACGAAATTCCAAAAACTTCTATCTTCACTCTTGATTTCTGCCACATTCCATAAAACCATTTTAACCTCCTTCTCTATTGCTTTCACCTTTTTTCTGTTTTTCTTATTTCTCTCACGCTTTCCTTCACTCTTTTTCTTCCTCCCTGTATTTCTAACTTTAACAAAGCTCACTCTTTTTTTCTCTAACCTCTCACTGTCTTCATTCCAACAGTGACATTCTTCCTGAATACAAATGTTCTTGTATCCAATCCTCACCTTTTCCTTCTCTTCCCTAGTCATTTCCCTCAACTTCCGCTGAATATCCCTTCCTTTGTTTGTGAGATCTTTGTCAATATACACTTTTTTGTTCCTAATCTATTTTTATTTTTCATCACTTCCAGCCTTGCTTCCCATGTTTTTATTTCACTTGGGGCGATTGTGAAAAGAAAGTGAAATAAGGTACTGAGAAACGTCTCAAAGATATGAGTACGAATAAATAGTGTCAAATAAGAGTGCAATTTTTGATAATATTGAAGCGGGGTTAGGTTTACGACATTTCCATTCGGAAGTAAAAGGGGGATGGTGCAGAGAGAAGGGATTCCAAAGGGGATGGATTGGTAGAAGAGTGGATGAAAGAAGTGGGGTAGAGGTAAAATATAAGGGAATCAATTCAATTATGGTTGAAGGGTTATATGAGTTAGAGGAGCAGCACAGAGTCACCATCTGTGAGGGCAAATGCGAATGAATAGTGGAGAAGGAAATTAGTTTATCGACAGAGGTCGGAAATCTGATAGAAGAGAAAATTGAAAGTGAGTCCGACACAGAATTAAAGATTTTTACGCTCAGGCAGGAAATTGAAACTACAGGGGCAAAGAAGAAGGGGGAAGAAAGAACAGAGGGAAAAAAACTAGGTTGGGAAAACGTCAGTGGATCAGGAGTCAAGTTGCATAGCGAAGGTGATTTAGGAATGATTTTGTCACTGGGCAAAAAAAAGAAATTTCAAAGAAAGTTTGGATAAATTTTTGGTGTCTAGCCCGGTCCAAAAAACACCTAGGTGATGTTGGGGTCCCTTAATAGTAATGACAGAATGAGTCAAGGAGGAGAGGACAGTCAACCGGTAGAAATTGTTGAAAGCGGAATAAAGAAGAAAAGGGAGAAAGTAAGGAAGAGGAAATAGGCAAGGAAATGAAAAGGAAGGCCTTGGATATCTTAGTAAAGGAAATTAGAGCCCTGAGAAGGGAAATAAGAGAGGTAAAAGAAGGTCGAAAGAGGATGGAGGGCATAGAAAAACACGCAGTAGATATGAATAAGACGTTGAGAAGAATTAGGGAAAAATTAAAAAAGAGGGACGATGAATAGAAAAAAGAGATAATAGGGCTGCAGAAAGGACAGGGAAGTTAGAGTTTGTCTTGAAGGAACTAAGAGAAAAGAGAAAGGCAACAAATTGAGGTATTAGAAAAACTGGTGAAAAAATGAAAAGAAAGAAGGGTAAAGAAAGACAAGATTAGGATGAAATAATAGTGGGAAGAGAAAAATTTAAGGATCATAGTAACAGACTAAGAGTTTGGAAGCAAGGCCAAGTTGAAAGAAAGAAAAATCGAGGCTGCACTGTCAGAGAAGTGTGTCAGAGAAGTAGATGCTAGAAAAATTACAGAAAAGGCCAGCTAATTTCCGTACCCGCGGGATCAGTAATTACTACAAGAAGCTCGACTCGATCATTAATTTACCTTTAATTTCCAAGGGTATGCCGCTCCCTGAGTTCGAGCTTGAATCGCATTCTACATAGAACGCGAAATGGACGTGATTGTGTTCCATGAAAAAAAGGAAGAGAAAGGAGGGTTACAATTGAAAGAGGGAAGGATAATGAAATAAATAGAGGAAGAAGAAAATGAAGAATGGAAGGTAAGGAGGATTAAGGAAGGTAAAAAAAGGGATGTAAAGAGGAAGAATGAGTTTGGTTGAAGAGGAAAAAAAATCGAATGACACTTTCTTTCTCCTCAGTCCAAGCCAAATCCAAGTTGTTTGGGAAGGGATATCGACGGAAACACTTTGAACTTCCCTCGAGGCTAGACACAGTCTCGAATCACTCCGAGGCTAAAGAAATAAACGCTTTACATTTCTTCATGATTCTATGAGCTTTCTGTGTTTAAGAAGCCGATTAGATAGATATACAAGTAGTTAATTGAAATTGAAACTCACTACGTATCTCAGATACTTGATTTGACTTATAATTAGAGAGATCAATGAAAGCGAT
Source organism: Melikaiella ostensackeni (assembly GCA_032362435.1). Taxonomy (NCBI): domain Eukaryota; kingdom Metazoa; phylum Arthropoda; class Insecta; order Hymenoptera; family Cynipidae; genus Melikaiella; species Melikaiella ostensackeni. Next base: position 8,360,227 of record JAUMHM010000005.1, read on the forward strand.
GTTGAGGAAAGCGTTGGGGAAAGTTGGGGAAAGCGGCGCATCTTGATTATGCATTTCTGAATGCATTTGCTTTTTCTAGTAAAAAATGTTAGAGATTGTATCTAATCGTTGAAAAATTTCCATTGCAAAATTTCCATTGCAAAATGTAGAAGAAGTAATGTCACGTTTTAAATACAGAATTGAGTGTGCGCCGTTTTCCTCACATACTCGTATGCGCCGCTTGGGCCCAGCTTACGGTAGCTAATGAGAATTAAACAAGTCTAAGCATCTTTTCTAACTTTAATGATCAGAAAGCAATACCTTTCTCCAGTCCACACTGAATAATTTATACCTCAATTAAACTCTAACATAAAAAGAATACTATAAAAGCTACGAGAAGCTGTGAGTTAAAGGAAAGCTTAAATACGGGTTTAATCCCAGCTTCCACACACTTCCTACAAATCCTCGAAAGCCTCTGAATTCATTCTGAAGAGTAAAAATCCTAATGAAAAAATGCTAGAAAAACACTCTCTAGCTAACACTATTAAATGCACAAAACCGTTAGTAATCTTTTGTATCCCTCATCCGATATTGTGTGGTTTTCCGTTTCCGCTTCTGTGCTATTCTTACACAGGAAATTCAGAAAAATATGAGCTCGAGTCCAAAATGAAGAAAATACTTTATCTCCTCCTCTCTCGATCTTTTTCCAGTTACCTTCTCTTTCACCAGGATCCTCTATCCAGTATCCAGGCTGTCTTGCCAACCTTTCCCCCTGGTCTTTCAGCTTCGACTTTTTAAGTAATTATCCCTCCCCCCTAAACCCTTTTTTCTTCGTGGTTTCCGTGGCAAAAAGGTTTTTCCTCCGTAACTTGATAAAAAAACAAAGGATCTGAGGAGAGGATACCCTAGGTTCGGCACTCCTCAACTGCCTGTGGCGAATTGGAGTGAAGCCTTATAAAACTTGCCCGCCTAATGTGCTGGAAAATATGTACACTTGCATGCGTCTTCTTGGGGTGAACTTTCAACTTTTCATGCGTCAACACTCGACATACCCAGACTTTATCTTTTATCGTCCTAAGGAGACTTGAAAATGAGCTTTCCAACTTTCTTCAAGGTCAGACCTCAACTTCCTTCAGGGTCAAGACTCCTTCTGGAAAATTGTTTGAGTGATGACAAAAAATTTTCAAAATTATTAATATTAATCTTCGAATGCATTCATTCACTAATTTATTCATTCACTTTGTCCATGTTAATATGATAATTTATTAGTATACCTCAGGAGTGCTTTTTGTAAGTACACACGAGTACTATTTGATTGTTTTCGGTGTGAAAAATAGAAAAAAATGATAAAAACACGTATTTGAAACGGTCTTTCAGTAGCCAATATTGTTATATTTGTGAAATTCAGAACAACGCAAGAGAAACTGAACAGTACTTAAAATACTGATTTTTTTTTTAACTGAATAATCTACACTTTCAACTTTTCTTATGAATAATCTATAAACTTTTATTATTAATTTGTATAAAAAAACAATGTTTCATTCATCCAATTTGAATTTTCGCGGAACTTTGACTAGATTAGTTAGGGCTATAGTATATAGAGGCTGGTAAGCTCCCCTATTTATGGTACATGCAGTTTCTATGACATGAGGATTATGACAGATGGCGTTTCATTTGAATGAATTTTAGGTTATGTGCTTATTCGGAAGATTAAAAATTATGTCACATAGTGTTTCGGAATAACAAAAATTATGTTAAATAGTAATTCGGTAAAATAAAAATTATGTCAAGTGGTGATTCGGAAATTTAAATATTATGGCAAATGATAATTCGGTGAGATAAAAATTAGCTAAGCTGCCCATATATTTCATATGACGTCACATTTTCTTCTTCTTAACATAAGATACAATGCTTTGGAAAAGTATTTGTGCAAACGAAGAAACTTCGAATTTCAGACATAGACTAAAAAAATTGCTAGGGACATCATTAAGAAATGCCATAAAATTATATTGATAATTTTGTATGTAACATGGAGGTATTTTTCAATTTCAATAAGATTTTTTATCTTTTTCAATTGAATTATATTTGAAGAATAAGATAAAGAATTGTGAGCTGCATTGAAATTGCTTTTCAAGCTTCAATTTTCTGTTCCATTATTCAAATTTCCACTTTATTTCTTTTCGTTCTCGAACAATTTCCATTTAAATTCTTGTCATTTCAATCGCATTTCCAGTTTAAACTATTTTCGAAATAGATAACTTGACAACTCTGTCTTTTTCACTTTGTAATGTTGACAATTTCAATTTTTTTCAACTTATATGTTTCGGAAAAAAATCGTAAATTGAAAAATGTATGATATAATCTTCTCTTTATCTTCTTGTGAACGTTAAATTTCAAATATTTGTAATTGTACAAGATAGATACTTTTATTTACAATTGATCATTCTTGGAAGCTATTCATATTCAAATAATCAAATTAAACGAATATTTGAATATACTTTTAAGTGGTTCCAATTTTAAAACTTCAATCAGGGATTACGCAATTGTAAGAAATATATATGTACAATTGTTAAATTATGAAATGTTCAATTCTAAGTCATTTTAAGATAAAGTTCACCAATTCTGAAGGTTCGATCTGAAAATATTAAATTCCTAATCTTTTTAATTGGAAATCTTCTAACCATTAAGCCTTTCTTTTCAAAATCATACAATTTTGAATGATTGAAATTTGAAACTGAATCATTTTCAGTGTCTCGCAATATAATTATTCACATTTAAACGCTGCTAGTTTTATATTCTCAAGTTTTGACTGTAATTAATTAAAATTCTTATTTTTCAAACGCTTTCAATTTTAGCTTATTAACTTTCGAATATATTCAATTTAAAATGGATCGTCAGTTAACTTTTTCGCTTGAAAATCATACTGATTTGAAATTTAGTATATTTATTACACTAAAAAATTATTCAATTTTGAACTGCTGTTATTAAATCTGTGTATCAGTGCAAACACTTTTAATTTCAAATTTCTTCATTTTCGGCACCTCAAACTTCAATTACTTAATTTTTTAATAATTCAATTTGAGATCATTGTATTTGGTATGTTTTTAACTTGAAAATGAAAAATTATGAAGGCTTGAAATCTCAAATAACATTTTTAATTCTGGAAGGATTCACACCAGTCCCAATTGTTCGAAGAAACTTCAATTATAAATCATTTGATTTGTAATGTTTTTAATTGAAAATTGTCAGAGTATTAGCCATTCCAAATTACAATGGTATAATTTTAAAATTTTTAAATCTCAGACAATACTAGTTTCAATTTTATTAACATTAAGACTAGTGAAAGAGTGAGAGAAAACAGGGAAAAAACATTAGTCGCCTTTTCCTTCGAAAAGTCTAAACAGTTCACATATTTAATTTTATTATTGCAAACAAGAGATTAACGTACATTAGGGTGGACTGAAAAGGACGGCTCTGTTATATCTCAGGCTAGTTGTCGAAACAAAAAGTGCTAAGGACTTTTCAATTACCAAAAATCTTTTTCGATTCACCTGACTAATGATGTTAAAGCATTGATACACTATTTTTTGCGCGGAAACAAGGAAAAATAAAATGACATTCGCTTCGTCGCTTTGGAATTAATTTTTTTTATTTAAAACTCGAAAGCAAACTCTCGTCTCTCCAGGATTCGAAAATTTTTTATCCGATATTTTTCATCCGATATTTTTCAAACTCAAGCCTTCAAAACTGCTAAATTCATGATTCTGAATATTCGAGAAATAATTTATAATCTATGAAGAATCTGATGCAAAACAATCCTAAATTTGGAGCGTTCTTTGAAATTGGAAATTCAAAATTGAATAATTTTAAAGTCAAACGATCCATAATGTACAGTTTCAAATTAGAAGTCTTTGATTTACATAATGTTGATGTCGAAACCTTTATTTAAAATTAGATAGTACCTCGGAACGAATAATTTTTAATTGTACAATTTCAAACCAGTAACCTTCACACTTTGAATAATGTCTGACTGGAAGCTTTCAATATAAGAATACCAACAAATTAAAGAAACCGATTTTCCAAATATTAAGTCTTACAGTTTAAAATTGTACAAGACTGAGCAATGAAAATTATGAAATTTTCATTGAAAATTATAGAAATTTGAACAATTTCAATTTCATCCAAAAAAGTTTGTAATGCTTCAATTAAAAATTGTATAAGTTTAAGCGCTTCTAATTTTTGAAATGTCCAATTTTCGAAATTGCATTCCTAATCTCTTCTATTTTGCATGACGTGAATTTACAATCGTTCAAGTATTAGAAGGCTTTTCTTCTGAAACTTTTTCGATTTTCCTATATAGAAATTATTTTAATTACAACGCCTTCTATTTGAAATTGTCCCTTCTAATTTGAAATGAATTCTTATGAGTTTGATACTCTAAATGCTCAAGTTCAAAATTGTTCGAAGAACTCTATTTGAAGCTTTCCAATCTGTAAAGTTCAAAATTTGGCAATGGATTATGTGTGATAATAATCTATATAAACGATATAATTTTAAACATCTTAAAGCCAATTTTAGGAAGAAATGAGTCGTTTATAAAAAATAGTTTAGATTTAAAACAAAAAATCAATAACCTTATAATACGTCCTACTTACTCTTTAATAACTTTAGATGACGTCCAAATGTTGGACAACATGCCTCTTTCTTTAGCTTTGAATTACATAGAGGAAAAATTAAATTCATCAAAATTATCTTTCGAACCGCTTCTCTATAAACGTCATGTAGGTGACATACTCACAATTGTACTAGCTAATAAAGATTTAGAGCTTTTAAGCGTCTTCAGTAGTATCGACAAGTCTATCCAATTTACGCTTAAGATCGAAAAAATAACACCCTAAATTTCTTACATGTAGAGATTCATAAATTGCCGAATCTGCTCATTAACAAAAAAGATTTTGACAAAATAGAAAATTTATCTAAAGTTGATTATTTCATTAAATTCAAAGGCTGTATTAAGCTCTACATTGGTGAAAGCGGCAGAAGATTAAAAAATAGATTTTTCCGAGTATAAAAGAGATTGCAGATTTGGCAATTTAAACACAGGTTTCTCACAGTACTCATGAAAATTTGATAATTTCTTTGGCTTTGACAATATTAAAATTTTGGCGAGGAAAAATAATGCCTTCAGAAGAAGAATCATTGAATCAAGTTACATTGATTAAAATATTGAAAGTCTAAAAAAATTAAAAATCCGAAATAATAAATATGAACCTAATTTATCAATGTATTATGCATTGACATCCCTTATTATAATTTTTTCCATCAATCGCCCATGTCGCCTTATTACAAGCGCCCCTTTTCAACACTATGAGCCTACAATATACCAGTCTGTCTTGTATTGTCCGTCCGTAAGCATCGTCTTATCAAAAATGTTAATATTTCTTCATTATTCGAGCCTCTTAAGCATTCTTGATGCCTAAACTAAACTAGGGACTACTATGTCGTATTCTGACTTAAACTTTTTTTTGAGTAATTTCCAAAAAACAAAACATATTAATTGGACTCAGCTATGTTGTGAAAAATCTTTCTTGACAACTAAAAGTTTTTTGAACCTATGTATTTATTTTAATTTTTCACTCAATTCTAGATTTTAATTGAATCTTGATAAAGACCCGCAGTGTGGTCGAAACGTTGAGTAACCTTCCTAAATGAATGTGTTTCTAACATATTTTATTGCCGATTGATTTTGAATAATGACCGTGAGACCCAATAAATTTGCTGCAACAATTTTTGAGAATTTAAAAACGGTCCAAAACCAGCTCTGGATCTACTTTGTCTAAAATCGTTCGTGATTATTAAACGATATCAAGTTTTAGTTAGCTCTTCCAAACATTAGGATAATTTAGGATGACTGTATTAGGATAATAATCGATTAATTACTATAATTTACTTACATATTCTTGGAGTGCATGAGTTTTCCCATGTCAAACTTCAACCTCTGTGTTCATTCTCTTATTATTAGGCTTAATTTTTGACATCTCAAGATGTGAGCTAACGGCCAGATTCAATTACATAAAGGGTTGTAGGTTGATTAAGAACCAATCTATTCAAATTATTCTATTTTTCAAAATATAAAAAGGTAATAATCCAAAACCATAACACATTTCTTAAAATTACTAACTCTCTCAAATTTGTGAAATATATATATATATATATATATATAAAATATATACCTTCCGGTAAATTGAGTTAAAAACACCAAAAAAGTTCACAATTCAAAAATAGACTTTGAGACTACCCGCTTTTTCGGCACTATTATAGACAAATGTACAATAAGTGTACAAACAAAAAAAAGAGGGAGAAAAAAGAGAGAGTCAACAACAACCAACATCACACTCTTTTTTTCTCCGTCTTTTTCATACTACTGAGGACCAACATGTTTCGAAGCCAATTTATACTTCCTGACCGGAGGTGGTTTATAGGAAAATAACAGGTACAAAAATGAAGAATTGTTAGATTACAAAATCATTATTACCTGAAAATAAAACATAAATAATTGGTAGCAATTGTTGTTTTGGTACACACTCCATTTCTTGATTATAATTGATTTTGACATAGGCGAACTATTCTAAATAGAAACCGAAGACAAATTATTTTACTCTTCAACTGGAAATTGATTCACACATATTCAAAATTCTTACACAAAACTGAAGTCAATGTATCCAATTAATGACTCCATCCCCAAATTCTGTTGTATCTCGCAAGATCTTTTTTTAAATTTACAGCTTTGTTGCCTATTTTCTCCATAAATAGCATTTCCATGAACC
>JAUMHM010000005.1:8367132-8385804 GCA_032362435.1 Melikaiella ostensackeni
TTTTTGAAAAACGGCGTCGCGTTGACGTCTGTGAAACAATGATTTCCGACTACCAGGATGTCATGAAACGTATTATATCTGGCGATGAGACTTGGATCTATGCTTACGACCCGGGAACAGACGATCAATCGGCCGAATATCATGCCAAAGGTGAGCCGAAACCGAAAAAAACCACGTCAAAGCAAGTCAAAAATCAAGGTCATGTTGACAGTTTTCTTCGTCAGACGCGTGAGATGTTAAATAGAAGGATATCATTCAAACCATGCATAAGGTGGGCCAAGTAATGGAAGTCAAATATATTTGACGTCTAGTAGTAAAGGTTCATTGAAGTCAGACATAAAGCGTTTCAAGTAGTATATGTCATTTTAAGTCAAACATGATATAGATTTTCGAGCAGAGAAGTCAGTTTCAAGTCAGCCAATTCTTGAAGCTTTACAGATGACGTTACTTTATAATAATAGTGAGCTACTCCTGATCATTATAAATTATCGACTAAAAAAAGATCTATATAATCATACCTGATTTCCTAATAATGTTCACTGGAGCATTCAAGCCAATTTCAGAGACTCTAAAGTTTGAAGCGTTCATCCTGAAAGATTGACGCTAACAAGCACATCAAAGTGAGACAAAGGCGGAAGAAGAAAGGAAAAGGAAAATGAGAAAAGAAGGGAGAATGAAGAAAAATGATGAGTTGAGAGAATTTAATGTTGTGTGGTGTTTTGCGTTGAAGAAACGACCTATAAAATTCAATACAAATAGAGAAAATATTCATCAAATATATTTCAAGCAGTTGTACGAAGGTTGGCGTTTGAAGACGAGGAACGAATTCCCAACTCTTGTCGCTTTTCCATTTTTTCAATCCTATCCTTTTATTCGCGCTCGTACTGAGGAAACGTTTCGGAAACGGATGCAATGAAACACGAGCAAAATACTCGAGACAAAAAGGACCAGCCATCGGTTGCCGACTGTATCGAGACAAGGATCACGTCGGGAACGTGGCTGTGTTAATAAAGAGAAAACATTTGTAGCACGTCGATGAGAGTCTGTACAAAGTTTCTTTCTACAGTTTTCAAAGATGTTTTTTCATGTTTCCTGAAAAAATAAAGTTAGAATTAAACTCGGATGATAAAGACGAAAATCTATCCTGCCGTGTGTGAGTAATATTAGTTCAACGAATAATTTGCGCTAATTACTTCGAAAATGACAATTTCGCCCATATGAAATCTGTTTTCTCTTCTTCGCCGCGACATGTCCTCTTTCGACTAGTGATACATTTTCAAGGACTTTTAAACTAATTTACAATCAAAAGTGAAAAGAGTCACATTGTGATCCCATTGGAATCGCAGATAGCTCTTAATCTTACAAGTCGTAAATAACTTTTGGGCAAAAGTACTAAAAAAGATGCATTTTATTTCTTTAGTAATTTTTACAACTGCTTACGGAACTTATGCCACAAGAAAGCACTGCTGAAATAAGACAGAAGTAACAAAAACGCAAAAATATATGTTCCGTTTCCCCAGAACTTTTTAAGACTCCTTTAATTGAAGTTGATTAAAGTTTTATTTGATTGCTTTTTGAGTACTGATTTGTCTAATACTCAGTATTTTAGCGGAAATTCACCTGGGATCTCAATGAGACATTTTCTATTCGGGTATTGCTTAAACAATTTCCATTTCTTTGAATTTTTTCCCCTACTAGCTCTATAAAAAGAACTTCTTTACATTTAATTAGACAATTCGTTATTTTCAGGACCGATCTTTTTTGAAAATATTTCCGAATTGTTTAGGTAGTTTTTTTGAACTGAAAATTAAATTGTTCCGTTTTTTGTCTGAAATTTTTTTTTTTAGTTAAAAATTCAACAATTGTATTAAAAAGTCATCCTTCTGGGATGAAAACTTAGTTTTTTAATTGAAAATTCAACTATTTTCGTAGAGAATTCACCTATTTGGTTGAAAATTACCGTAAACAGGGGCTTATCGGCGCACTTGACAAAAAAATCTTTCCTGGTTGAGGATTCAATTATTTTCTTAAAAATTCTCCCTTTTTGGCCGAATGCAACTGTCTTTGATCTAAAATTAAAATCTTTCTTGGTTTAAATTTCAACTATAACATTTTTCGTTCGAAATTTATTTCTTTGGTTAAAAATATATAAATTTTTTTTTTTTAGAAAATTCGTCCTTATGGCCGCATAATTAAACTTTTTGGTGGAAAATTTATGTATTATATATGTTGAAAATTAATTTTTTTTTGAAAATTGATCTTTTTCAAATGGAAGTTACGACTATTTGGTAAGAAATTTGTCTTTTATTATGGAAAATTAATATTTATTCATATTTAATTTTTCAAATTTTTTAAAAATAATATTTGAAAAAAATTTGATGAAAATCAATAAAAAAATCGTATACAAAATATTCATGCACAAAATATTCTTGTAGAAAATATTCCATTAAAAAAATATTCATTGTAGAACGAAAGGTAAGTTGGTTCAAGTAGTAAAAGTCTTTGTAGATCAGACGTGGGATTATGAATAGTAGAAGTCGTTTTAAGTCAGCCATATAGAATGTCAAGTAATGGAAGTTCATTTGAGCTAATAATAATGCGTTTTAAGTAGTATGAGCCACTTTAAATCAAACCTAATGTGGAGCGTCAATTAGAAAAGTCAGTTTTAAGTATGAAATATCTGAACCGAAAATTGAGTAGTAGTAGTCCGTTTAAGTCAGCCTTCAGTCATTTTAAGTAGTATTAGTCTTTGTAGATCAGGGGTAGGGTTTCGAATAGTATAATAAGTTTCAAGTCAAACATACGGGGTGTCCAATAGTGGAAGTTCATTTGAGTCGGACATAATGCGTTTCAAGTAGTATAAGTGATTTTAATTCAGAAATATGGGATGTCAAGTAGCAGAAGTTCATTTAAGCCATCTTTTATGCGTTGAAAGTAGTATAAGTCACTTTAAATCAGAACTAATGTGGAGTGCCAAGCAAAAAAATACGTTTCAAGTCTGAAATATCTAACAAAGAATTAAAGTAGTATAAGTGTATTCAAGTCAGCCGCAGTATTTTTCGATAGTATGAGTCTTTTTAGATCAGACATAGGGTTTCGATTAGTAGAAGTCGTTTTAAGTCAAACATACGGGACGTCAAGAAGCGGGAGTTTATTTGAGTCAGACATAATGCGCTTAAAGTAGTATAAGTCACTTGAAGTCTGAAACATCTAAAAAATCATTAAAGTGGTATTAGTCTGCTTGAGTTAGCCTCAAGTTGCTTCATGTAGTATAACTCTTTTTCGATCAGACGTAGAGTTTCGAATAGTATAAGTAGTTTTTAGTCAAACATACAGGATTACAAGTAGTGAAAGTTCATTTCAGTCAGACATAATGCGTTTCATCTAGCTTAAGTCATCTTAAGTTATACCTAATGTGAAGCGTCAAGCCGAGAAGTCAGATTTGATTCAGCCAATTCTAAAAACGTCAGGGATGACGTTCCTTTATAAGACTAATGAGATATTCCCGATAATTACATATGATTATTAATAACAAAAAGGTGTATATGATCATACCCTCTTCTGTGATAAGTATACTAAATCCTATTTACATTTCCTTCACAGTTCTAAAATAAACTTGATTTTTAAAGGTATGCATCTATGTTCAAGAAATGTGACATTATCTTTAAAAATTTCTATACGCTCATAAACCTTCTTTTCCTCTTTTCCCGCGTAAAAATATGGCTTGGAGGAATCGAGTGGGAAGATATAATAGGGTTTGGAGCGAATTCTGTAAAATTAATGCTGACCTGACGATTAATTATTCTGCCTACCTCTATGCGTCATAGCAAATTTTGCGTACGTCGCGCAACTGGCATTGCCGGGGGTGAGTGTAACCTTGGTTCAACGGCGTGTAACCGTCTGTGCTTGCGCGAGGTAATAAAGAGCTTCATAATTTAAAGTGAGCTGTCAAGATAGGACTTATAAATTGTTTCAGTTGGCAGGGTGGTCAGCATTATCGCGTCATCGGGATTACGAATGCGATCCAGTTCTCAGAGTCGTACATGATCGCGTAGGGTAGCGTCTTTATTGTTTTCAGCCTGAGGCCAGATCATCTCTGGAGCGTGAGTCGTATTCCAATGAAAGTGCGATGCTCATATTCCATCTTTAGTTTCTAGAACCTTCCTCGAATGATATGATGCTTACTAATGATATTTATTATCTTTTGGATTTCTATAATTTCAAATTGAATTTGTTTGATTGAACCAAATTTTCAGACATGCCGTGTGGCAAAATGAAATAGGTCCCCGAAGGGGGCCCTCATGGACAGCCCTCAGGCCATGATGGGCCCATGAGAGCAATCCACATTCGGCCCCTCATGGAAACGACATGCTAATCACAATAAGCAATTTATTACAACAACAAAATTGTTTGATTACTGAAGCATGAGGGCAACAAGCAGGCCCTCATTCTTTCAACTGTATCGATGACAGGCTACGCAGGACAAAAAATGCTCTAAAAACAGGAGAAATAATGAGATTTTTTAGGAAAATGGGGGAATTTACTCTTCTGAGTAAAATTAATGTGGAATCCTCAACGAAAAATGTGACAGTTGATATTTTAGTTGAATTCAACGAAGAATAAGAATGTTTAACAAAATAGTTGAATCCTCAAACAAAACAGATTAATTTTCAACCAAACAGTTGTATTTCTTACAAAAAAGAAACTTTCACCAGTAGTAATGGGCAGTCAAGAAAAAAGATAAATTTTCAACCAGGAGGATGAATTTTCTATCATAATAGACGAATTTTAAACGAAATAGTTGAATCCTCAACTGAAAGCGATCAATTTACAACCAAAAAAGATAAAATTTTCATCAACAGAGATACATTTTCAAAACAAGAGAAGAAGAAAAAGAAATTTCTACCAGAAAAGATAAATTTTCGAACCAGAAAGTTAAATTTTCAACAAAATAATTAAATTTCAACGAAATTGATGAATTTTCAACCAAAAAAAATGAAATTTCAACAAAGTAGTTCAACTTTCAAACTGCAAATGCAAAATGCAAATTTCAAATTGCAGATGCAATTTAAACGTAAAGAGATGGAATTTCAATCAGAAAAGATGAATTTTCAAACAAAAAGACAAACTTTCAACGAAAGAGTTGAATTTGCAACCAGGAGGGTTGATTTACTATCATAATGGACAAATTTCAATCCAAATAGTTGAATCGTCAACTCCAAGCGATCAATTTACAACCAAAATGGATGAAATTCCCACCAAAAGAGATAAATTTTCAAAACAAAAAGATGAATTTTCAACAAAATATTCAAACTTTCAACCTAAGAGATAAATCTTCAAACAAAAAAAGAATTCCTAACGAAACACATGAATCTCGAGCCAATAAAGTTGAACTATCAACGAAAAATGTAATAGTTTACATTTTAACCAGAAGAGATTTTAATTTTAAATGAAAAATAGTTGAAGTCAATAAAGAAAAGAATTTTCAACAAAATAGTTGAGTCCTTAAAAAATAAGCAGATTGATTTTTCACTAAATAGTTGTATTTTTAGAAGGAAAAAGGAATTTCTACCAGAAGAGATGAATATTCGAACCAAAAAAAGGAATTTTCAACAAAATAGTTGAACTTTAACGAAAATGATGAATCCTCAACCAAAAAATGAATTTCTGACAGAGCTGTTCAACTTTCAAACAAGTACTTGAATTTCCAATACAAAAAGATTAATTCTTAGTGAAAAATGTTATACTTGATTTTTCAACCAAAAAAGATGTTGCTTTTGAAACAAAAACAGTTTTATTCAGCTGAAAGAAAAAGAATTTTGAACAAAATAGTTGAACTCTTAATCAAAGCAGATTAATTATCAACAATGCAGTTGCAATTTCAACAAAAAGAGATGAAATTTCAATCAGAAAAGATGAAGTTTCAAACCAATAAGACGAACCTTTCACGAGAGTTGAATTTTCAACCAGGAGGGTTAATTTTCTATCATAATAGACCAATTTTAATCCAAATAGTTGAATCGTCAACTGAAAGCGATCAATTTATAACCAAAAAAGATGAAATTCTCACCAAAAGAGATTTTTTTTTTAGAAGATAAATTTTCAACAAAATAGTTGAATTTTCTACCTTAGAAGATTTCTCAGTCAAAAACAAAAAAAAACAACTAAGCAGTTGAATTTTCATGATAAAAAAGAGTTTTTAACAATATATCTGAATTTTCAACCAACGAGATGAATCTTCAATCAAGAAAATGAATTTCCAACAAAGTACATGAATTTTAAATCAAAATGATCAATTTTCAACAAAAAATAAAACATTTCAACTTTTCAACAAATAAGACAAATTTTGAAAAAAATATTCAAATTTTAACCAAAGAGATGAATCTTCAAACAAAAAATGAATTCCTAACAAAATACATGAATTTCCAACCAAAAACGAAGAATTATCAACGAAAAATGTAATAGTTTATACTTCGACCAGGAAAGATTTTGATTTGAAATAAAAAAAACGTTGAATTTAACTTAAAAAAACTCATTTTCAACAAAATAGCTGGCCCTAAAAAAAGAAACAGATCAAATTTTACTAAATAGTTGTATTTTTTACAAAGAAAAAGAAATTTCTATCAGAAGAGATGAGTTTTCGAATCAAAGATCAATTTTCAACAAAATAGTAGAATTTTAACGAAAATGATGAAGGTACAACCAAAAAAATTAATTTTTGATCAAAATGGTTCAAATTTCAAACAAGTACTCAAATTTTCCAATCAAAAAAGATAAATACTCAATGAAAAATATAATAGTTGATATCTCAACCACAGAAGATGTTAATTTTAAATCAGAGACAGTTTCATCCAACTAAAATGGAAGAATTTTCAATAAAATAGCTGCATTCTCAACCAAATCAGATTATTTATCAATCATAAAGTTGAAAATTCATCATAAAAAGGTACAATTTCAGCCAAAAGAGACAAATTTTCAAACCAAAAAGACGAACTTTCAACTAAAAAGTGTAATTTTTAACCAGGCAAGATTTTTCAGTCAAAATAAAAGAAAAACTTCAACTTAATTGTTTAATTTTCAACCCAAAAAGACGGATTCTCTGCAAAACAGTTGAGTTTTTAACTCGAAAATATTAATTTTCAACAAGGCAGACAGTGGATTTAAAGGCGACATTTAACACATTGAACAGAGAAGAGATAAATGAAGCCAAGGGTAAAGAAGATAATAAGAGATGGTTTAACGAAAAGAGTAGCAGAGGTCTCAAGAGAGACAAAAATTAAGGTTAGGGTGGAAGGAGATATAGGAGATTATTTTTAGTTGGCTGAAGATGTAAGGCAGGGTTGTGCTCTAAGACAGCTCCTGTTAAATATAAAAATTTCAGACCGATGAAAAGATGAAGAGGAAAGAATGGGGAATAGTAATGCTAGGAGAGGAAAATGTGTTAAATATAATAATTTCAGACTTCGATGAGAAGATGAAGAGGAAAGAATAGGGAATAGTAAAGCTAGGAGAGGAAAAAATATGTACACAAGCATATGCGGATGATATACACTCAAACCCCGCTATAAAAACCTCCGTTATGAGAGACAAGAGGACCAAGGGGGCGAGAGAGAGCCGCTGAGGGGTCAGCGGCAGTGTCTCCACAAAAACGCAGGAACGTATGAAAAAAGCGGGCAGTACTCTCCGCGGTTACTCGTGTCGTCTGCTTCAGTATGCGGTTGAGGTTATGCGAAAACACGTGTAAGTAGGCGTTATAAAAGTGTCGGAGGAAAACAAGAGGAAGCGTTTATCTTTCGAAGAGAAATATAAAATTTCAGACGAAGTGAAAACAGGTGATTCAAAACAGTCTATTTTACGGAAATATGGTGTCTCTGAGAGCGTGTAGAAGAACGTGAGAGCTCGCGAATCTTTTTTGAAGGAAGAAGGTTAAAAGTCATGGGTATGTGAAAAAGAAATGAACAAGAACAAGTGACAATAAGAATTTGGATTAAATGGTTCTAGCAAGTCAGAGGCAGAGGCGATCATGTATCCGGGTCAATGGTTCAAGAGCAAGCTATCATTTCAAACGAGAAGCTCAGTGGTCCTAAAACGTTTAAAATAAGTAAGCAAGCAAAACAATATTTCAACGTGTGACAAAAAAATTTTGATTTTCATTTCAGCCAAATATTTAGTTTACGTTTGTTTCAGACAAATTGAGTGCATATAATTCATAAAGCAGAAAAGTTTGTTTTGAGGTTATGTTTGGAGTATTAAACCTTTTTTAAAGATAATGTTCATTGAGACACATACTAGAAGTATACTTGCATCAAATTATGTACCAAATAAATTAAATTGAATAAATTATCAAAAGTAATTATAAAATGTAATTATATTATATAATACCAACGAAAATTATCTATATGTCTACCTTGATATATTTACAGGCCATTGAGGGTGCCCACGTCACGGTCTCTGTAGCGGTGTTTGAGTGTAGTCATGTTGACGGAGAATGAGTAAAGAATGGCGGATTTAATTGAACGTTTATGAAAATAGTTGAATAGAAAAAAACTGAGGTTCAATGAGGCTAAAAGTACGGTAATGAGGTTTACAAGAGGGTGGAAGTAAAAAGAAACAGCGATATAGAAAAGTAGAAATTTGGAGGGAACAAACGAATATAAATATCACGGTTTTATCACGAAGCGAATAGGGAGAATGGAGCGCATATTATAAAAAGGATTTAGAAAGCGGCGGGGGTAATAAAGCAGATATAGGAAATAGGAAAAAGAAGGTTTGAGAATGATTGGAACAGGTGAAACAGGTTGTTTGATACATTAGCATGTCCGGTATTAAGCTATTGGGCAGAGGTATGGACATGAAAGGAGAAGGAGATAGAGAAGTTGCAAAAGAGATAGATTGAATAGGTATGAGTTAGACTGGGAAACTTCGGTTTATGTGGTAAGAGAAGAGGCGCAAAGGGATAAATAAAGAACAAGGGCGGAGAAGAGGGCGTGGAAATTTAAAGAGAAACTAAGGATGGGAAAGGGAGGGGAGTTAGTGAGAAAGTGTAGCAAGGAGGTGAATGAAAGAGGAAAGAATGCCGTAGAGTTAACACGATGGAAAAGAAGAAAAAAAAGTTTCTTCAGAGATCAAGGAATAGAAGAAGAAGAAAATATAGACTATGAGGATTTCAGAAACAAGATAGAGAAAGGCATGTAATAGTTAGATGGGAGAGCATAGGAGAATCAAGATACAATAAATGGTATAAGGTGATAAAAACAAAAGGATTGCCAAAGTATCTAGAAGAGGATGGGAGTGAAAGAGATGGACAAGAATAGCTAGATGGAAACTGGGTAATGAGGCGAAAGAAGCAATGTATTGGGAGAAGAATGAAAAGAGAAAATACACAGTATGTGAGTGGGTAGAGGAGACATGGAAGCATGTTTGGCATGGTTGTATTAGAGGAAAAGAGGAGAATTGCATGAGAGTGTTAAGAAAAATGTAGGGGTGGAGGGACTGGGAGGAGAATTGATAATGGAGGTGGAATAAGCTAAAGGAGTTAAAGAAGAAAAATGACGAAGTGTGGGGAAGAGACGATGGATAGCATGATTGGGAAGGAAAGGAAGAGAAAAAGGAAACGGAAGTCACATAGAAGCATAAGGGTAGCTGAAATTGTATAGTAAGAGTTAGTAGGATTAAGTAAAATACGATGCGAATGCGCTTTTTTTTCTCTCTCTCTCTGTCTCTTTCTCCCTCTGTCTCTCACTCTCGCTTACTCTCCCGTACGCTCTAACACTTGATCATTCGTTTGTTCTCTCCCACACGTTAAACTATTAAGAATCAGAAAATATACGTATCAAACTAGAGAATAACTTAGAGAAACCAATGTAAATAGCATGTAATAAAAATGTGAAGGAACGGAAGTTACGTAAACTCCACGGGTACACGTTATGAATCAAGAAGAATTGAATCATTTCTTCACTTTTGAATGGATACAATTTTAGAGCTCCGAATTTTCTCGTAGAACGCTGCATTTTAAATTTCCTTCTTTCACGAGCTTTAATCTTGCAATTAAAATTGAAATGGTTGAATTCATAAAAGTTTAATTATCATCTTGAAGAAAGTATATGACTGCATAGAGTGGCGTCTTTATTGTTTTCAGCCTGAAGCCAGATCATCTCCGAACCATGAGTCTCATTCCAATGAAAGTATAATGCTCATATTTGATCTCTTGATTCAAGAACCTATTCCGCCTTGATATCAACCACGATAATTCTCCTCACGATTAATCTCCTCCTTCCGTGAGATGATTACTGATTTGGATTTCTCCGTATTCTACTCATTAAATGCAGCCCATTCTGATTCACGAAACTTAGATTCAGGCCACGTTTATTATTCTTGTCAGGAAAATGAGAAAGTGCAAAAATAAATGAATAAGGGAATGAAAATACTTTGGTGTTAAATTTTGTAAAACTGATAATTATTAATGATAATTAATAGATTTAATGCTTTCACGATGATTCATTATGATGAAAGGCAGTGTTTAGGGTTTTAATCGTGTGCAAAACTACGAATCTTGCCGACGTTTCGTAGTTCTTGCACACGATTGAAACCCGAAGTACCTCTTTTCATCATTAATAATAACTCTTCATGCGTTTTTGAAATTTGTTTCTGTCACAAGACACCGAACCACAGTTTATATCAGATTAACATTTCCATCATAAATGTGTTGAAATTTTTGATAATAAATTTCATGTGACGTTTCCATGATAATGAATAAGAATTTGTCTCTTACATCACTTAGTAGTGATTTCAAATGATTTAATGAAGAAGAAGCCATTATAATGGTGGCATTGAAAATTCAATTATTTTAAATTTGATAATGCCCTGAATTGACATTTTAAACTTAATGCCTCTTGAATTATTATTTTTTAATCATTAAGCTGTACAATTCATAATTGGAATTACAGTGACTTCGTTTTATATTAGTATATTATGGAATAGCAATGTAATGTTTTCTGCGCACTCTAATGCGTATAATATTGATAGTAATTTAATAAACAACTGATCGATTCAGAGGGTATTATCTGTGAAAGGGCGAAATCTTGGATACAGATCTCCTGCGGTTAGAATAAGACCAACATGATGAGAAGCTGCTCAATAAAACATAAGAGAGCCATCGAATAAAACGAGTCGACGGGGAGAAATATTCGACAAGGTCCACATTACGAACATGCGAATGATGCGAAATGGTTCTTCGCAGCCAAACTGCTATTACTTTCTCGCATAAAAAAAATCGTCGAATAAAAGTACCATCAATGTGGAATAGAAAAATTCTAAAAAATATATTGCTGTACCAGAGATCCGCATAATATGTAGGATTCGAGGGATGCCAGAGAGTAGGTATTACATATTTAAGCGCTCGATCATCCAGTTTCTTCCTCAGCGAGTTCCTCTGAAGCCAAACCCTTTTATTGGTTTTTCACATCCACAAACTCGAACGTGTAACTCAAAAAGGAGAGTTGCTTCCAGTTCAAAATTTCAAGTCAGGTAAGAAAATTCTTCTTGAGTATTCTTATATTTTTATTTTTGCATGGAAAAAAATTTTGATGCTAATCGAATAAACTCATAATAATCTTCATACTCTCATTCAACCATCCCAGACGTGATCCCATATCTCCTCTACCCATTTAGATACTCTGCATTTTCTATTAATTTCCTTCTCTTGATACATTGATCCTTTTACTTCATTTTCCAGCTTCCATCTAGCTATTTCCGGCAATCCTTCTCCTTCCACCTTATACCAATTATTGTATCTTCATACTCCTATCCTTCCCCACCTATCTATTAACTACCTTTCTCTATCTCTTTTTTCCAATTCCTCATAGTCTATATTTTCTTCTTTTCGTATCCCTCGACCTTTAAAAACCTCTCTTCTTTCTTCTTTCCATCGTGTTAACTTTGCGGCCTTCTTTCCTCATTCTTCCAAATCTTTTTAACAATTCATCGCTAACTCCCTTTTCTTTTTCTTCCTTACCTTCTCTTCTAACTTCCACGCTCTCTTTCCCATCCTTGATCTTAATTCATCCTTTCAGCCTCTTCTCGTACCATACAACCAAGTGTTATCTAGCCTAACCCTAATGTCGATCTAATATATTTCTCCTGCAATTTTTCAACCTCCTTCCTCTCCTTCTGTTCCAAAAGCTTTGCTCCACATCCTAATACTGGCCCTGCCAGCATATCAAGCCACCTCAATCGCCTATTCCAATCTTTTTAAAACTTTTTGCCAGTGTATATACTTTTTCGTACCCAAGCCTCACTCCTTCCCATCCTTTTCTCTTCATCTTCTATTTCTAATCTTGAAATAATATGTTCAGCAGGACCGGCAGAGGACGACTCTACCTTACACCTGCGCCTCTAGCCAACCAAACACTATCTCCTATTCGTTCTCCCACCCTAACCTTACTCTTTGTCTATCTAAAGTTCTTTGTGACTCCTCTTCTCAAACCTTCTCTCATCTCTCCTTTGTCCATAGCTTTATCTATCTCTTCTCTGTCCAATAAGCCGAATGCTGCCTCCAAATCCACAAAAATTGCTGTTATGCCACCTTTTTCTCTTTTAATCCTTCCATTTATATTATGATTGAGCACATAAATATTACCTACCACTCCTTAAGCCTTCTTAAATCCTGTCTGTTTTTGTGGAATTTTTTTTCTCTGCTTCTTTCTTTAATCTTGTTGATACTATTTTCACATATATATCTTATATAATATCAGCATCAACGTCACCCCCTATGATCTTTAACCCCTTCCCCTTTTTATTTTTTCACTCTTGGTAACACCATATCTTCTTTCCATATTTCTGGCCGGACCTTCCTTCTCCGTACCCTGTTACGCATTATCCATGCCCACTTCTTAAATTCCTTTTCCTCATAATTCAACCCTCATTTGAGACTTTTTCTATTCCTGTTGCCTTTTCAACTTTATTGACCCCATCGAACTTTCTGTTTCTTCCCTCGTGACATCCTCTTTCCCGCCTTTTTCCCTTTTCCCCTTCCTCCTTCCCTTCTTTTATAATTTTCTTATTACTCCTACGAACAATTTCATGAAATATCTCATCCATTGTAACTTCTCAATCTCATGATTAACACCTTTCCTTTTTTCTTCTCTCTGCTCTTTCTATTTCTCCGTTCTCTTAATTCCTTTTTCACTCCCACTTTTCCCATACATTCCTCATCCCAGCTACCCCTTTTTCCTCCTACGCTGGCTCCTCTCTTAGCTGTATTCACTAATATTCTCTTTAGTTCTCCTACCACTATTTCATCTCTTCGTTTGCATTTCCCTCTCCTATTTCCACCATGTTCGTCTTTCCTCTAAATTCTTCTCTTCCCTCTGTTAAGCAATTACTTTTCCCTACTCTTCCTTCTTTTTTATTTTCTTTGGCTGTTTTCTATTCATCTCTCTTCCCCATCTCCGCACTCAAAGTTCTCAAAATAAAATTTAGAATTTTATAAATTGAAATTTTTTTCCAAATTGAATAGATTTGCATTGAGAACTTTCAAATTTTAATAATTTTGAATTGGAAACATCTACAATTGAATAATTGTGAACGATTTTAAATTGGGAAATTTTCAAATTTGATATCAGATCAAAAACTTTGAAATAGGGAAATAGAACAATCGCCAATTGAACGTATTTGAAGTTCAACAATTTGGGAATGAAAGGGTTTTGAGTTAAACAGTTTAGAATGATTTTAAATTGGAAATATCCGGAATTGAATGATTTCAGATTAAATATTCGAAAACTTCAATTTAAAATGATTTCGAATTGAATGATTATAAATGGAGAAGATTTCAAATTGCATCAGTCCTAAATAGAATGGTTCAAAAATTAATAATCTTGAAGTTTCTCTATGACTTTGGAAATTAATTGATTTGAAACTGCTGAATTTTGGAAAGAGGAGCATTTCAAAATCATATGAGAATTTAAAAAATATGACAATTTCAATTTTAAAGGATTTCAAGTCGAATGATTTTAAATTTGAAGACGTTCAAAATTGAATAATTTTAAATTTAAATTTTGAAAAATAGGACTACCCCAAATGTAGGGGAGTTCAAATAATTTCAAATTCATGAGGTATTTGAAATTACACAGTTTTCTATTCAAAGCAGTAAGAGTTTGAGAATATGGCAATAATCATTGGAATTCTTCCAGTTTTAAAATACGTCAATTTCATTTTTTAAGAACTTAAAGCCGAATAATTCTCAATTTGAAAACTTCCGAAATTGAATAATTTTAGATTTAATTTCGAAAATAGGACCATTTTAAATGGAAAGGAGTTCAAATGATTTTTAATTTTTAAAGTATTCAAAATTATACAATTTTCAATTCAAAGCCTTGAAAGTTTTAAAATATGACAATAATAATTAAAATTCTTCCAATTTGAAATTAAATAAGGTCTAATCAAAAACTATTGAAGGAAAATTTCAAATAAATTTTGGAAATATAAAATTTTATATAATTCCAAAAAAGGACACTTTCAAATTGAAAGGACTCACAGTGGAATAATTCTCAATTTAAAAACTTCACAATTAAATAACTTTAGATTAAAATTTTTAGAATAGGACAATTCCGAGTGGACAGGAATCAAAATTATATCACTTCCAAGCAAAAGCGATAGAATTTGAATAATTGGGAATTATTCCTTGCAAATTGTTTCTAAAATTATGAAACTTTCCAAAAACTAATTTTGAAAACCTTCAAAATTGAGTATTTTAGATTCAAAAGTTGAAAATTGCATATTTTCAAATTCAAACTGGAAGCTTTCAAAATTGAATAATCTCAATTAAAAATTTTGGGAATAGAACAACCTCAAATTAATAGGATTCAAAATGAAATAATTCTTATTTTAAAACTGTTTAAAGTTCAATAATGTCATATCAAAATTTCGAAAATAGGGCAATTTCAAGTGAATAGTACCTAATTCAAATTTGATCATATTCAAATGAAGGCGTAGAAAATTGAATACTCTCAAACTTATACACTGTTTTAAATTAAACAATTCTTGATCAAAAGTTCGAAAGTACGACAATAAACATCCAAACTCTTCAATTTAAAGTTAAATAAGTTCTTATTAAGAACTGCGAGCATTGAGAATTTTTAATTGACTTTAAAATCATAAAATTTTAAGAGACTTGAAATTAATGAGGTTCGAAATTTAATAATTCTAGATTCAGAGTTTGAAAATTCCCAAGTTTGAATTCAATAATTTCGAATCGAAAGCGTAATTCATTTTTTCAATTCAAGTTTAAACGATGCAATAAAATCATATTCAATTGATAATATATGAATTTCTTCGAGATCAACAAAATTTTAAATCTTCGAAATTGTACGGCAAAATAAAATTGATAATTGGAAACTCATATCTTTTGTATTAATATATTTAAAGTCTCACTCAGCTTCTTTCATTCCATTTTTCAGTTAGTAAATTATTAATTACTGTATGACTCAAGATACTTGAAATAAAGGAGAAGCCTTTAACTTTTTTTATCTCTGATATTTTTTTCAGCAAAGTAATTAAATTCCTAAAATCTGAACAAAGTCTTATACTCCCTAATTTTATTATATAAAAAAGTGAGAATGTCAGCTTTTCAAGCCCCTTACAAAATTATTATGTGAAAAAATAAATAAGTTGCGTTAAAAATAAAACCATGCATGAAGTAGGCATTCAAAATTCAATTATTTTAAAGTTGGTTATTTTCTGAATTGAGCACTTTAAGTTCAATGCCTCTCACATCATATTTTTCAAGTGATTAAATAATATAATTTAAAATTGGAATCATAGTAATTTTATTTTATATTTGTTTACAAATAATTGGTGATCCCATGTTTCCCGCGCTTTTGCACGCGTAAATACTTGCTAGTAATTGAAAATTTAATTTATCAAGAGGAATAAATGAATCAAATTGGATGGACCAAGTAAATTTTGAGTTAGTATATATCGGAATACTATTTATGAAATTGAGTACCTGATCCCCTTGGAGGCTAATGGAACTTTTTCCTAGAGAGGGTTGAACTCCTTACTTCGTATGCAAAATAAATTTTCCAGTAAGCACTCACATGACAGTTTAATCGTTTCCGAAGAGTTCTATACCGATCTACAAGAGAAATGAGAGATTGAACGAGCCACCGCCGCTTTTTCCATGACCTATCGATGGATTTTGCAAATTTCAGTGGAGCAAAAATGTTCCCTGACTTTTTTTAGAAATTGAAAAATATTTTGAGAGGGGTTCGCCGAGTCGGTATTTGTAAATAAAATGTTTATTTTATTTAAATAATCGCTGTCTGTGTATTTTTACTCCCGCATACGTACAGTATACTCTCTTGAGTAGAATAATACATTCAGAGTTTTGGCAGAATTTCAAAAAAGTATTTACGTGTCCCCCAAGCTGATTTTTGAAAATAAAATACTGATCTTATCAGTATGATCGCTGCTAATGGATTTTTGCATTTCGATAGGTATACAGTACACTCTGTTCACTCAAATACGTCACTTAGAATTTGGCAGATTTTCCTAGAAAATTTATCATTTTATTTACAAAAACCGGCATGGGGGACCTTCTGCCGAAAATCAGGGGCTATTTTGATACCAAAAGGAACAATTTGTTGGGGTGCTGTTTGAGAAGAAAGGTGAAGCCTCTTTTGGATCACCCTTGATGTATATACTAAAGAAGAAAACATATTTTTCAACATTATTCAATTACAGAAGTAGTTAACACTAGCTATAACAGCATTTATGCTTTTTCCTCTCTCCAGATTGTGTATCTATTCTTTAAAAGAAATATTTTGCTAAGCATCCCAAGGAAAATTGCACTTTCGATTCCGACCTACCGAAATAGTCCAAAGACACACATACGGTATCTAGGGTCGTAAAAATGCAAAACGTCGTGCGCGAATAAAACTTCTCGATCGGTGCGAACCTCATGAAAGTTTCAGAAGTTAGTGGTTGAGATGATGAAAAGGGGAAGAGCGGTACGAGGGAAAAGCTGCGTGCAGACTACGCTTTCGTTTTTTAACTTCCGGCGGAAAAGCGTGTTTCCGTGGTGAGCTACGTGTCTCTGAAGCTTTTCTTGATTGGTACTGTTCCCCTCTTCTCCCTTTTTTACATTTCCTGAATTGTAAGGCTGATTGCGAATCGGGAAAGATAAGTGTCGTAATTGAAAATAATTCAACTATACAATGGAATAGCTAAAATTTTATCTAAGAATTGAGTTTTAAAAATTATAAATTGAATTTTTAAGAAACTAATTATGAAAAAAATTCCATCACTACCATGTGAAAAATTGGCTGGCTCAAAACTGACTCACATTAGTTGACACGCAATAGTATGTCTGACTTGACATTACTTATACTACTTGAAATGCGCTGTGTCTGACTTAGATCTAATTCTTATGCTTGATATCAGAAGAACGATTTTCTTTCTTCTTCACATTATTACATCACTTGTCCAGTCCAAACTTTTATTTCTCACCAAAATCGTCAGAATAGTGTATCTTTTGATTTTCCCCATATCTGGTTTGAAACGACTTATACCACTTGACATCCAGAGCGCCTGACTTAAAAGCAACTATACTACTTGAAATGCATTATGTCGGGCTTGAAACTATTTATGCAACTTGCCATGCCGCATTTCTAACTTAAAAAGAACTATACTACTTGAAATGCATTATGTCGGGCTTGAAACTATTTATGCAACTTGCCATGCCGCATTTCTGACTTAAAAAGAACTATACTACTTGAAATGCATTATGCCTGACTCAAGACTACTTAGTCCACTTGACATCCCTCTTGTCTGACTTAAAAAGAATAATACAACTTTAAATTCATCAGGCCTGGCATGGACATACTTATACTACTTTATATACCGTATGTCTGACTTAAAAACAGTTATACTACTCGAAATTTATCATGTCTGTCTTGAAACTCTTTATTCTACTCAACATGTCATATGTCTGGCTGAAAAATGTACTACGTTAAATGTGTCTGACTCAAAACTACTTATGCTACTAAATACGCCGATTCCTGACTTAAAAACAATTATACTATTCGAAATGCATGATTTCTGACCTGAAAAAAGTATACTACTTGAAATGCATTATGTCTGACTTAAAATTACTCATAAAACTTGACATCCCGCACTTCTGATTCAAAAATGATTATACGAAAATGATACCTCGGAAATTTGAGAAACATCGCTTAATAAAAAGACGTGCTCCACAGCCACTATGGCTTCCCATTCAATTAATATTGGGAAAAGTGTCACTTTTAAAAAAATTGCAAATAAGATGTGTGAATGTATAATAAACTTCAATATGTCGCAAATCTCTCATAGATTTGCGACATATTAAAGTTTATGAACTTTTTCGAAACTTTTTTCCACAGCAATTGACGAAAATGCTAGAAAAACGTAGTTTTATCTACAATTTAGTTTGATTATTGATATGTTATTTCTTATAATTCATGTTAGCGTTTTACATGGAAAATGTGTATTTTTAATGAAATATCATTACATTTCATAGGTTAAAAATGTTTCCACAATTTATGTTTTTCAGTTTTGTTAGCGTTCTTTCTACAAGAAATTGATATTTTCAAACAAAAATGATTAGATTTTGCCGTTTCTTAATTTTTAAACGAATTT
>JAUMHM010000005.1:8385904-8412979 GCA_032362435.1 Melikaiella ostensackeni
AGTCGGTGCGCGCACGCTCCGAAGTACAGTCGTGGCGGAAGAAAATGAGTCCTATTACTTTCAGGACAAACCCTGTAGACCCGTTTACAAAAGACCTCCTCACATCTTAACCAGAATGTACATCATTCCTGGAATTTTCAACACTTTTCACTCACTGTCTCTCATATTAAATATTTATCATTGAGACAGTATAATTTGGTTAGTTTCAATTTTAATTCTTAAAATAAATTATTCGCCCTGACGCGGCTTGGGTCAAAGTTGTCAGGGCTCAAATGCGTAATTTTTAATAATGCTGGACGCCAGCTAGTTTACTTACAACTAGCAAAGAGATAAATAACCTATACATCCATTTTTTTTCAAGCAATGAGACTAATAATAATAGCGGGGTAGGTATTTGGGCGACCCAATTAAAAAATGCGATAAAATTTCGAGGAAAATGTATAATTTAAAGGAAAAAATTTGCCAGATAGATACAATGTACTTACATATTTGACGAAATGTTTATCATTAAGTTCCGTAATTCCGATAATTGTTCCAAATATTGTTTAATTTCAATTGGTATTTGTCGACCACTATTTTTAGTCCTATTTTGTAGTGTGATTCTGTCTCGGAAACCAAATCCTTGACTTTTCGAACAAAATGTCAAAAATCACATTCGCTCACAGAGTTCAGACGAAGGGTGCGGAGGGGTCCGCTCTATATCCGAACTTTCGTGGTAAACCACATTGCGCATGTCCAACACTTCGCATGTTGGTATGTCAGATTCCGCCTCTATCGACAATTTCAAACATGAATACACCCTAATAATAGGTTTCTTAAAAGGATTACTTAATTCAATTCTTAAACTATGAAGTAAATTCATTATTTATTTCCGAGACGACAAACCTAACCTTGACGTTTACGACAATTTTAATTTTACTGTTACATCACTGACCCCACTTTGCGTTCCGTTCCCTTTCGACATATTCACTTTGCTCTGCTTTTTTTCTACATTTTTCGCTCTCACTTCCTCCATTCTGCTCCGCTTTTAAACTTTTGCTTTATCACTCTCCACTCTCCTTTTGACACACCCTTTTCCTCCTGCTCCTTTTTCTTTTATGCTACATATCCATTCCAGTCACCTCCATTTCTCTTTTTTCCTCCTTTCACATCCCAATTGACGGCCTTTACGTTCACCCGTCTTAACATTGTCGACTTTCCTTCTTTTCCATTTTCCAACTCGGATAGAGACGCGTGCCAGACGCCCAACGCCAGCTGTTTCCAGTCATCATAGAGAAGAATGTAAGACAAAATTAGGCAATTAAAATGTAGAGGGTACATGGAAAGATACTATTTAAATCAAGCAAGGATAAAATCAAAGCGAAAGAAGATAAAAAAATGCAAAATGATTTTGAAGGACAGAAGAAATTATTTTCGGAATGGGTTCAGAAGATTAGAAAAAGAAGTGCCAGCACTAAGGTAGTCGGAATTAGGAATGCTGATGGTAAAATGGTATGTGACACGGATAAAGTGAAGGATTGTGATTTTTCGAGTGATCCTTTCAAAAAATTGTATGGAGGTCAGACTATGAAGGATAGTAACTAATGGTTCCCACGCCGGACTCGCCCAAACCAAACTTTTTCAGCATCGATTATTCCAAAACATTTTTTTATTTTATACATCAAAATCTCCTTCTAGAGAAAAAATTTCAAAATCTTCGTGCTTCACATAAATATTCACATGATATTTTCGATATCATCCCTAATTAAAGGTCATTTAAATAAGTCTAGACTCTATTATTTTGGTAAGAATGATTTTTTCTGTACTCTATCGCGTTATTCAGCAAACCTTTATATGAAAATAATCTGAGAGAATAATTTATGATACACTTCGAGGAAAAATAATTCTATCATATTCTCTTATATATATATATTTTTTAATTTCCGGGCCTAAAATATCTGCTGATTTGAGAAGGGAATTTTCTAACGAAAGTAAAACTATCAAGTGCATCGAGGAAGTGTGTCTTGCTCTGGGTGATTCATTTTATAAGGCAAAAAAAAATTAATTTCAAAAACCGAATACGCATACTAGCCCAAGTTCTACAACCTTAGCTAGCCTTTGTCAATACATTTTTTAAACGAAAAAAAATTAAAAATCGGATATGATTTAGAGGTCTTCTATTTGAGTTTTGTCGTCTTATTGATTTTTTTTGTTCTTATCTTCTCAGTGTCTAGAAAATGCCTGTATTAAATTGCATACTCGTACGTGTGGAATTGTTTGAAATTGTTGTAATTCTTGTATTGCAATTGTTGTAATTGTTGCTTGTAATTGTTTGAATTGGAATTGAATGTAAAAAGGGATAACCCTTTTTACATTACCAGCATTGTAAATAATTTAATGACAACTTGTGAACTCATTTTCAAGCAACATAATGATTTTGTCTCAATTGTTCCACACTTTTATACAACAAGTAACTGAAGAATGGTTCTGACGAAAATGTCTGCCTGTCTGTCTGTGTGTCTGTCTGTTGTTTGACGACCCGATAACTTTCGAAGGAATTTTCCAATTCAAATTCTCCTTTCGCACACTGGTTTGTGGTCCAAAAAGACAGGTCAATTTCGTTATTCAGACTCCTGCTGCCAATATTAATGGTTCTAGCCATGAAAAATCAAACTGAGAAAAGTAATAATTCAACTTTCCCACGAAACCGCGCTAAATACGACAAATAAACAAGAGACCAAAATTATTTGCCTTTGAAAGTTCTACAAAATTGTTGTTGATCATTTTGCAATAGCAATGACAGTTTTTGTTTTAAACCTGGAAAATGCCACGAGAAAATCGAAAATTCAAATCTATAGCTGAAAAACGCGAAAAACGACGAAAGCTTCAACACCAAAATTACTCACCCCAAAAAGATCTACAAAATTGCTGTTATCTACTTTTCAATAGCACGCATAGTTTGTCGAGAAAATTTGAATTTTTACATTCTCATCATTCATGATGGAATGTCTTAGATTCATGTAATTTTGGATCTATCCACTTTTCGTCAATTCTCGACGTTTTGAGACCTCCTGAGTGAGAAAAAATGGTTCTTACAAAAAATGTCTGTCTGTGTGTTGTCTAACGACTCGATTACTTTCGAAGGAGTTTTCTAATTCAAATTTTCTTCTGCACACTGATTTTTGGTCCGGAAAGACAGGTCAAGTTCGTTAGCCAGCCTTCTATTGTCAATATTTATGGTTTTAGCCGCGAAAAATCAAACTGAGAAAAGTAATAATTCAAGTTTCTCACGAAACCGCGCTCGATACGACAAATAAACAGGAGACCAAAATTATTTGCCTTTAAAGGTTCTGCAAAATTGCTGTTGATCATTTTGCAATAGCAATGCTAGTTTTTGTTTTAAAGGTGTAAAATGCCGTAAGAAAATCGAAAATTCAAATCTATAGCTGAACAACGCGAAAAACGACGAAAGCTTTAGAACCAAAATTACTCACCTCAAAAAGATCTACAAAATTGTTGTTATCTACTTTTCAATAGCACGCATAGTTTGGCGAGAAAATTTGAATTTTTACATTCTTATCATTTATGATGGAATGTCTTAGATTCATGTAATTTTGGACCTATCCGGTTTTCGTCAATTCTCGACGTTTTGAGACCCCCTGAGTGTGAAAAAATGGTTCTTACGAAAAATGTCTGTCTGTCACTCTGTCTGTCGCCTGACGACGCGATAACTTTCGAAGGAATGTTCTAATTAAAATTTCCTTCTGCACTCTGATTTTTGGTCCCAAAAGACAGGTAAAGTTTGTTAGCCAGCCTTCTGTTGCCAATACTTATGATTTTAGTCATGAAAAATCAAACTGAGAAAAGTAATAATTCAAGTTTCCCACGAAACCGCGCTAGATACAACAAATAGACAAGAAATCAAAATTATTCGTTTCTTACGTCGGTTGTAATACTTCGCAAGTTTTTTATTGCCAATTCAAAACACACTTTTTTACCAATTTTGTATTAAATAAAACTTTTCTCATGGTTTCTTGCATATTGCAAATTTATGCTGGAAAGTATTCGATTTTGGTGCTTTTTGTTTAACTCTTTCTCGCTTTGATTTACAATTTTTCAGCTGGGTATAAAGATATAATGAAAATTGTCAGTTTTATAAAATTTAATTTAAGCTCAAGCTTTGTCGAGCGCGAAGCGCGAGTGTCATGATGAGAATGTATTCCTCAAACCCGAAGGAGTTTTGAGAGAGTTATATCTACATCATCACTTAATGTTTGAGCATGAATATAACTAAGTTGATTATTCAGAACCGAGCGCGTAGTGCGAGGTACATAAAAGTTCGAGCGCGAAGCGCGAGACATATTACACGCGCAGTAGGCGCGCTCAAACTTCGCGTGATGAGAATGTGCCCGCGCAGTGGGCAGATGTTTTTGAAATGAGTTTGACATTATCATTAAATCATGCTCACAATAATGATGATGTCCAATGGGATAATTCTATGTATAAAAATTGAATACATGCATTTTCAAGACATTGAGAAAATAAAAACAACAAAAAATCACAAATAGACCAAATTCAAATAGGTTGCTTCTAAATAATATCCGATTTTGATTTTTTTTTCAATATTTTGAATGAGAAGGTACATATTACGCTAGTATGCGTATTCAATTCCGAAAATGATTTGATTGTCTATAAAATGAATTACCCTAAGCGAAAATTCAGAAACAATCTAACAATAGTTGTATTAATGAGGAGATATCATAAAATTGTTCTTTCCTTGAAAGTGTATCAGAAAATAACTATTTCTGATTACTTTCATATGAAGGTTCAGTAAATAACATGAAAACGTACAAAAGAAATAATTTTTATCACAACAATAGAGCCTAGAATCACTTAAAAGTCCCTTAATTAGTGATAATATCGATAATCTATCAAATCAATTGCGAAACTAATATAATTAATTAATTGTTTTTTGTTTGCAATAGGAAGATTTAGAAAACTTATTTTCGGTACTTGAAGAAAATCAAATGGTCTCAAATAGTGAAAAAAATGACATTTTAAGAAAAAATTGAGAAAAAAATCATTTATTTTCCAAAAACATTTGTTTGAGAGAAATTACAGGTATGTAAAGCACAGAGGTTTTTAAATTTTCTGTCCAAAATAGAGAAGGTGCAATAACTTCAAACAAAAATTTGTTTTGAGTGAAATCCTTGGCAATCTATATTTTCTCTACCATACACATAAGTAGCCAAAGTTTCGAAGAAATCTATTTTGCGAAGGTCTGGTTTGTACGAGTCCAGCGTCGAATCCACCAACTGTGACACAGGAGAGAATACTTCAGACAATTTCGTTATAGGTGGCGAATGAAGATTCGATATCCGCGACATTATATCCGCAATTAAAAAACTAAAAAATGTTTATGTGGCTGCGCGAAGTTATGAATATGTGTGCAAAGACCGGTGAAGTTCCAATGATTGGAGAAATATGATGATCGTTTCACTCTGCAAGAGAAAGGTTTATGAAAGCGACTGTACTCATTATAGAGCGATTAGCCTAAGGACCGTGGGCAAAATATTTACCAAAATACTTATTGGTAAGGTCATGAGAATAACAAAGGAAATGGTCTGGGAAGTTCAATGTGGATTAACCTAGGGAGGTCATGTGCGCATCAGATATTTAGCTCGAGATAGATCATAAAAAAAAGTTTGAGATAAACAAGAAAATTTTTTCTGCTTTTGTTGATCTGAAAACAACTTTAGATAATGTGTATAGAACTAAAGTTTGGGAAGTTCTGAAAAAGTATGGAGTAAGTGGTTGGCTTCTTAGAGCAAAAAAAGCCATGTTTAATGATACTAAGATGAGTGTAAGGGTGAATGGACAACTGGGCGATTGGCTTGATATTAAGCAGGGTGTTAGCCAAGACTGCGTTTTGTGCTTTTGGATATTCACTACATAAACAAATATATCAGAATGGTTCTCTTAGACAAAAAAGGTGTTGATCTGGGACAGCAAAAGCACGTGAACTGGCGTTTGCAAATGATAAGATTGTTTCGGCAGAATCAGCCGATGATTTGCAGAGGATGATGAGCAGACTGATACTAGCATGAAGAGTATGGGTCTTAAGATTAACGCTAATGAAACAA
Organism: Melikaiella ostensackeni; assembly: GCA_032362435.1. NCBI lineage: Eukaryota > Metazoa > Arthropoda > Insecta > Hymenoptera > Cynipidae > Melikaiella > Melikaiella ostensackeni. Next base: position 8,392,027 of record JAUMHM010000005.1, read on the forward strand.
AAATTATTGTGTTTGAAAAAAGGGGTGAGAAAGCAGAATGCAACAATTCTTGGAAAGATGAGAGCATAGATCAAGTTGATGATTTTGTGTAATTTGGAAGTTTATGTCCTGCTGACGGAAAGATAGATGCAGATATATCCAGACGTATGTATAAACGAGGGTAGAAAGATTGTCGGCACTGTACGAGCTATTACTAGAAGTGAAAATGAAACGAATAAAGCTAAGATTGCAATATATAATTCTGTGCTCGCATACATCGGCCTCTATGTTAGCGATATTAAGACATACCAAGAAAAGGATGTTCAATGCACAGGAATAAAGCGAACGCATTTAGCATGCAAGTCCTGCAGATTATGTACGGTAAATGCTAGTGGACGAAGTCAGTAATGAGTGGGTTTTCAAAGAATATAGTGTAGAAGAAACGTTGATTGATAAGAGTGAAAGAAATTTTCTGAGAAGCTTTGATCATATTGTGAGAATAAATCAAGGACGTTCAAGGTAGCAAGTGTTTTTTATGAGGTGAATGACAGCGTACCCAGAGGTAGACTGAAGAAGATATGGTTGGAGTGTGTGAATGAGACTCTAAGTCGAAAAAATATGAAGAGTTATTGAAACACAAGAGCTTGCACGAAATAGTGTATGGATGTGAAGAAAGCAAAGGATGCTCGAGAGGATAGGGATGTATGGTAGACAATTGTTCATAAAAAGAAGAATAATGCCTGAAACGACAGATTTTGGATACTCATGTGCCCTCGTGAAAAGCTGTGCTTTATGGATGTGGCCGGGGTAAGCAGTATGGATCCTCCCCTGGGCTTATCACTCAGTTAGAGTGTTTATGTTTGAGTCATGATGTATGATGGTTTCTTTTTTCATTCTTGCGGCATAACATTTTGACGCTAATTTCAGGTCATAATGAGTTACATTTTTTCTGTGTCTTAAATATTAAGTTCACTTATTCATGCGATTGAATATACATAATTCGTAGATAAAGACATATTTACATTTTTAGGATTACACAAAATGATAGAGTTCTGACATCTTGAGGACATCCTTGGTATCTAAAATTGGGACATCAATAAGATATCCTTAAAATATCTTCTGATGTGCCTGGGATTGAAATCCCCGAGACAAGGCAGATGGCCTGCCGATTGCTTACGAAGTGTGCGAAACTGAACTATATACAAAGCTATCTGGCACTACAAGATGTGGTTGAGGTAGAGAACATGGATCTTCCTGTGGGCTTATCAGTCAATTCGAGTGTTTATGCTTGAATCGTGATTTATGATGGCTCTGTGAAGCTCTTAACCTGGGATGATTGCTAGGAAGATTGAACAGCAATCTATTCAAATCAAAGAAACCCTTTGTAACTCGTTATTCTCTTCAGTGTAGTGTGAGAGAAATTTTATTTTCATCCGCAGTTTATGCACCTGTCGATTGCAGGAAAAAAAAGCATCCACATTTCTTTCACCGGAAGCAGAATAGAATGGAGGCTCTATTGCGCTCTTTTCCTTTACGGTTTGTTTACATCGCATGCGCGATGCTAGACTTCAGCGTTGCCGGCGTCTGAGCAATTTTCCAGTTGCCGGGAAGCGTGCGGATGTTTTGCATCCCTTGCTCTTCTATCAGAATAAACGCGGCAATCATATCAAGTTTCAAAGAGATTTGGATCTCGTTACCGAATTACCGAAAATCTGCTTCTCGTTTCACGCTGAAGTGAATTTCAAAAATTACCATCCTCTTTGTGTGACAAAATCGATCAATCTCACCCATAAAATCCGTTTCCGATTTCGAATATTTCGCTTATCGTGGCTCGTGATTAAACAATGATGACAAATTTCGGCTGACAAGCTCGGGAAACAAGTGAAATGTCAATATAATCAAGTGAAAAGTTAATTGAACAACTCTAAAGCAAGTTTTAATTTCAACCTTTTCAAAGAATGGTTCTTTTCGCTATTGAAATTTGCAGGAAATTGGAAATAAAACTCGGCTTGTAAATGTACACATAAAAGGGCGAATAAAATAATTAAATAGTGAATTAGTTACTTAAATTCAAATTACAAATCGTAAATTCTTATACCGAGAGATGGTTGAAGAATCGAGTGATTAACTGTTTAGTAGTCTTTAGTGTTCTTAAGACGGATTACCCAGCCAAGAGGAACATTTCATCGTTTGCAAGGTAATTATTTTGATTTTTCATACATTCCAAGGGAACACCGACTCCGCAATTGGATAGAATCCACAATTGTTAATAATTTATAAATTACTCCTTTCAAATTTAGTTCATATGATTTGAATTAAAGGGAAACAGTTGCAAGTGCATTCAATCAACTGTAGCTCATCGCACAATTTGTTAAAAAAAACCATAGTGTCAATACAATTCAAATGAATGATGATTATCATTATTTTAATATTTTAATGCGAAAAGTGTTCAACAGCATTAGAGGCTGAAAAAATTCAAATTTAGAATGTGAATGATTGGAATAAGTGAAAATCGAATGCTGTAAATGTCGCCTCATTTAAGAAAGAAGGAGTGAATAATAATTGAACATTTTTAAGCTTCAGAAATTACACAATATAATATTTGTGAATTCAAAACTTGAAATGCTTACAGCTTAATCCTCTCAATCTGAATGTGTTCGATATTTCAAAATTTTCTATATCATAATAATAAAATAATAATTATTATTATTATTATGAAGCCGGAATGAGTAAAAAATATCAAACGTGAAACGTTAAAAATGAAATATAAATCGAGAGTCGAAATTTTCAATTTGTAAATTGAATCGTTCCAAATTGTATTTGAATTTTATATTATTATTTTAGAGCTCTTGACTAGGAGAAATATTATTATTTGATAGCTCTATTCATTTTCAAAGTAATCTACTTTCTTTGTTAATTTAAAATTACAATTTTGGAAAGAAGTTGTAATTTCACGCTCGGTAGGCAAGAGCTCGAAGTTTAATGTCATTTTCAGTAGCATGCAGGCAACTAGCCAGAAAAGTTCCCAGAGAAACCGTGTCTCTATGTCCATACCAGTTAAGATTTACTTATCGTTATTAAAAGCACCTTAACTTGTGGCCTGAAAGCATTTTGATTTGTAGAATCTAAGTTTAATTTTTTGTACGTATTTTTTCACAAACAATTATAACAACTGAATTTTTGATTTTAATATATTTTTTTAACTAATTAAGGTCTGTTCTGCTAGCACCTCCACAATGGAATTTGAACACTTTCATTATGCCACAATTTTTGACTATTTTTAGGGATTAATACAGATTTTAGGGCTCTTTTATTATTTTTTTGAGCCGAATTTCGAGTGGAGGTGCTGGGAGCTGTGGCATTACTTAAAATTTAAGAAATTAAAAAAATGAATTACACCGAAATATTAGACTTTCGTTGTGCACTCGAAAATTGCAAAAATTAATTTCCAGGAGGCAGCCCCAACTACATAAAACTACCTCTAATATTAAAATAAGCTGTAAGCCTGAATATAAGTATATCAGAAGCTTAGGCTGTTTTTGGGTTCTCTGAAACACCTTAAACTAATTTCACAAACTCAACCCCTGATGCTTAAAAACTACCCCTTAAGAGAAAGTTGGAGGATAAGTACAAGAAAAAGTATATGAAATGTTTGAACTATTTTTCCCTAGTTGATATGACCAATTTCACATTAATCATCAACAACACCAAAAAAATAGCCCTTGCACATTTAACGAAATCCATATAGGCTGCCGTAAACTAAAACAGCGGAAAAAATTTCGAATCACAAATCATAATTAGAGAATATGAACGTGAGAAACATTTCATATTGTACATTTTCAGATTGAGATGCACCAACATTAAACAGTTTTCATTTTGAGACATACGGATTTAAGGCCATGTTATACTTACCCGATTCCTACCCTACCAACGTGTTGTGCAACAATTTACGTCCACACGAATTGAGATTTCAAGTTTAAAATCTAAAAAATAATATGAGAGGCACTAAGGAACGTTTGGATGTTCCTAAATTTCTCGAAATCGAAACAAAATTCTCCAAAATATTTCCAAAATTAAATTTTTTTGTTGTGACAGAAATTGAGAACCATACAAACGTTCCGTAGTGCCTTTTAACTCATTTTCGAAAATTTCAACTTGATATCTCAATTCGTATGCACTTAAGTTGTTGCGAAAGGAATGTCGGTAAAGTAGAGATCGGGTAAGTATAGCATGACCTTAAATTTTAGAATTGTAAAAACGGAGTATAATTTTTAGTTTTCCGGCCTAAAAAGTATGAAATTAATTAACACATGCATAAAAAATTGTCATTTTTCTTCTGGTCCTTCGCTTAAAATGTGTCTTCTCAGGGTTTACATAACCTCCTTTCCTTCAAATCCTTAATGCATCCTTTTCACATTGGATATTCGCTAACAATCTCAATATCTAGTATAATTTATTCTCAAATTTGATACATCTCATTTTAAATGCGTAAAGTTTAACGTGTCGGAGCGAACGAATGAACGAGTGAGAGGTAGTGAAGCCGGAAAGCAGGATGAAGAAGATAGAAAGCTCAAGCAGGGAGTTTGGAGGGGGGCGAAGATCAAGAATGAGAACTAAGAAAGGTTGAGGAAAATGGAGAGACGGATGGGAAAAAAGAGAGAGAGGAAAGGAAGAAGAATATCGTGATAAAGGGTCTAAGATTAAAGAGCGGGGAGATGAGAAGAAGAAGTGGAAGAAATGCTAAGAAGGATAAATGAGAAGTAGATGAAAAGGGAGTGAGAAGTGTAGGAAGGGAAGGAGGGAGTGGAGAGTAAATGGCTCTGGTGAAATTGAAGAATAGGTAACCTGAGGGGGAAGTGATGACAAAGAATATGGGGGGTTATACAGGAAGAAAGAAATATGCAGTACAAGTTAAGAAATAGAGCCGATCAGGGAAGAAAGTACGAAAGAAGAACATGGGTTCAGTGTGGGAGAATACAGATGGAAGGTATATGGTGGGATTGGGACGAAGAGAAGGAAGAGTTAGTGAAATGTAAGAGGTCGGGGGAATAAGTGAGTTTTGGAATAAGTAAGAAAGGGGCAGCAGGGAGAAAAATAATAGAGGATAGCAACAAAAAAGAGACAAGAGATGAAAGAAGGGAAGAATTTAGGATTTGCTACTGAAAAGTATCTGGCTAAGCAAGAAAAGATAAGGAGTTTATGAAAAATTTGGGACAGTGAGAAGTCGCGGTGATGATGGAGATGTGGTGAGATAAAAAGCTATGCGAGAGAGTAAGGAGAAGGCTACTGAGGAAATACGGTTTGGGACGGAGAGAAGAAGGAGATAGTGAAATGTAAGAAGACGGGAGAAGGAAATAACAGATAGTGCGAATAGAAAAGAGATAGGGAATGAAAGAAGGAAAGAATGAAGGATTTTATATTGGAATATAGCTGGCTGAGAGAAGAAGGATGAGGAGTAAATAAAAAATTCGGTACAATGAGAAGTCGCGGTGATGATGGACACATGGTTAGATGAAAGGGTGTGGGGGAGAGTAAAGCGAAGACTACCGAGGGGATACGGTGGAAGTGGTAATGCCATTCAAGACGAGAAATGCCAAGGCAGAGGTCGGGAAAAGCAAGGCAGGATAACTCGTGGCCTCGAATTTTGATACCATTTGAGGTGGTTGAATTTCAAGGCGTTGAAAAGCGAGGCCTTGTCTTGGGCTCGTCTAGAAGGCTTGAGTTTTCTTCGCAGATGTGCATCATTCCTTCGCGAGAGACGAGGCAAGAAATTAGAGGCGGCAGGTATGTAATCGGAAGAGCGATGGGAGAAATTTCAAAAGGAATAAGGAAAGATTCAATAGTAAAGGAAAAAGATTTGATTGGATTGAAAGAAAAAAAAAGGATTGATCGAAGAAGAGATAAGGATAGGTAAGCACAGGTGGAAGATAGTAGGGGTATATGTTAATGGAAATATCGAGGGGAAACAGAGGAGTTAAGAGAATTATCGGAAGGAAAGGAAGAAGGATTGAAACTAATTAGAGGAAGAGATTTCAATTCAAAAACAGGCGAAGAAGGAGGACAAGAATGGGAAGAAGAAGAGGACGGGACTGGAAGGAACTCCGAAGAAAAAGTAGTGAATGGAGAAATGCGGCAAGAAGGGCCAGTGTTACCAATAGTGAAAAAAGGAAAAGGGAAAGGGGTTAAATATTATAGAGGCATCACGTTGATGCTGTCATTATAGAAGATATGTGTGACAGTAGTACCAGAGAAGTTGAAGAAAGGAGTAGAGGAAGAAAAGATAATTCCACTGTATTGTCTAGGGTTTAGGAAAGGTATGGGAGCGATAAATTATATTCACGTGCTTAATTATATGATGATTAGAAGGATCAACATAGAGACAGGAGGCACGACAGCAATGTTTGTGCATTCGAAGGTGGCGTTTGACTCATTAAACAGAAAAGAAGAAGGATGGGGAAGAAAGAGGCAAGGAAAAGAAAAAATATCTACACTGGAATATGTGGATGATATAGTGATGTTGGCGCAGAATGATGAAGGAATGGCGGGCTTAATTACGGGGTTAGAGAAACAGTTGGATAGGGAAAAACTTAGGCTTGATACGGATAAAACGAGAGTAATGAGGGATATTAGGGAAAGGATTGAGAAAGCGGTGGTGGTAATGAAGCAGATATAGGATAAAGGAAAAGAAAGCTTTAAGAAGATTGCAATAGGCAAATGAGGTTCTTTGATAGATGGGGCAAAGATATGGAGATGGAAGGAGAGAAAGGAGATAGAGAAGTTGCAAGAGATATATCAGATGGAAATTAGGGGTAGACTGGAGAACTCTGGGTTATTTGGAAATAGATGGACATCAGAGTAGACAGGAGGACTCTGGGTTATATGGTAAGAGAAGAGGCTCAAAAGGATAATTAAAGACAAGGGAGAGAGAGAGAATTAGATGACGTGGAAATTCGAAGAAACACTGAGGGAGGGAAAGAGTGAGAAGAGAAGGAAAGTGAGCGAGAAAATGTTACAAAGAGGTGGAAAAAAGAGAAAAAAGGGCCATAAAGTTAACGCGATGGTTAGAAGAAACAAGATAGTCTTTCGGAGATCAAGAGATAGGAGAAAGAGGAAATATAGGCTACAGGAAACTTGAAAAAAAGATAGAGAAAAGCAGGGGAAAAGAGATGAACATAAATAGCTAGATGAAGATTGGAAAATGAAGTAAAAGAAGCAATTAATTGGGAGAAGCATAAGAAGGGGAAATGCATAGTATATAAATGGGTACAGGAAAAATGGGAGCATATGTGAAATTCTCGTATAAGAGGAAAGGAGGAGAGGAAAGAGTGGCAAGAGAATGTTAAAAAAATTTTAGGGGAGGAGGGACTGGGAGAAAAGTGGATGAGGAATGTAGAAAAAGCTAGATGAGTTGAAGAAGAAGAATGTGGGAGTATAGGGTAGAGAGAATGGGAAGCATGAGTGGGAAGAAGAGGAAAAAGAGGAAAGGGAAAAAAAGGAAAGAAGAAAAAGGAAGAAAACGGAAAAAGGAAATAAGAGAAGCTGAAATTTCAGAGTAAGATTAAGTAAGATTGAGTAAAATTAAGTAGAATAAGATGCAGCTGTGTTTTTTTACATGTATCAAACTAGAGAATAAGTGCCGAAACCTGAAGTTCGCAAATTTTGTCAACGATTATTAGCATGGAGTTAGAGGTCAGCAAAACGTCAGCTGCATTATTTCCGGCTTATAAATAAATGAATAGTGCGAAGGTTAATGAGATTCTGTTAATTTATAATTAATCAGGTCTATGAATGGGTAGAAACAAAAGATGACCTTTTCATGATGTCGTACAATGAAATTTAATTTTCACGGTTCGTTACCGTTTCGATTAGCTAATTCAGTAGTTCGTAAAGTATTTACAGGGTGTCAATGAATATCGGTAAAGCGCAGCTCGTAACGTAATAACGGCTCGAATAACGTCACTGTGATTAGATTGAAGGCTCTAATGGATACACTGATCTTCATTGGACACCCGGAAGTCGATGCTAATAAATACATTAACGCTTTCGGAAATTTGTCGCAAGGTATTTGCGCACGAACGTCTTTAAGACCTCGTTAGAATACAATTTCCTGTTAATATAGTTGCCACTAATTTACTTCCAATTTTCCCATTATCGGAAGAATAATGTTTCTATAGGCGGTTTCCTTTCTCAAATTCTGGGCCTTATCTCTTCACTATTTGTCAATTTGATAAAACTAGAAGTCATGATCCGCGCGCTAGATTTTTTTTCCATTCTAACATTTCGATCTTTTAATTAACTCTTTTCCCTCTTCTCCTCTCTCTACTTACTACTTACGATTCTTCTTCCTCCATGCTAGCCTTTTGCTTCTCAGCTTCAAACCTTCTTCACTACTCTTGACGTTTTTCCATTCTCTTTATTCCTTTCTCACTTCCTTTTTTTTCCTTCAATATTATTTTTACTTTTCCCATCACTGTTTCCATCTCCTCGTTTACATTTCCTTATCCTATTTTCACCATCTTCATCTTTTTCCTGAATTCTCATATTCTCTCTACTGAACAATTACCTTTTTCTACTCTTTTTTCTTTCTCATTTTCTTTGGATGGTTTCGTTTATCTCTCTTTCCCATCTCTACTGTCACTATTGGTGGTAGATGATCCGAGTCTACTTACTCCCTTAATCTCTAGCCTCCTTATGTTTTCAGCAATAACAGTCTATGACGGTTCCTTTTTTCCCCAATATGAGTGTTCCTTCCTTACCCTTCTCTTTCTGTATTTCTGTTTGAGATAAGTATCCTAACAATTTCCGGTTAATATAGTTTCCACTAATTTAGTTTTAATTTTCTGATCATCACAAGAATAAAGTTCCTAGAGGGGGTCTCCTTCTTTTTAGTTCATTATCTTTCCACCATTGCCCAACTAAACAAAATTAAGATCTATTCATTCGAATCTTATTTTAGAACAACTTTACCGAGATTGGTCCTCTTTATTTGAAACTTATTTCCGTTCAGCTGAATTTTTCATTTCAGAGACTTGAATAGTGCTGCTGTATATAATGCCTTGGGATCTAGCTAGAAGGTATTCACATTTATTGAGCCATTCAAATATTGCATAACTCTCAGAGTGGAGAGAGGCAGAAAAACACTTTCAACTTGGAGGTGAAGAAAATATTCTAAGGCTGCGTTATATAAAATGCAAAAATGTTCTTTTCGTGCGTATTTTAACGGTAGTGTCTATGCATTCAGGCTCAAGCCATGTCCTTTATCTCTTTCTAGCTTCCCCTTCCTCTTCCAGGTTCGTACGCTTAGACTCAACCTTGCTATAAATGTACGTAAACGTAGGGACTGTCCGGACATTTGAGACTCGGTCTATTTTATTAGTCACATAAGAATGTACTTATATTGTCAATTTTCATCTTATCTTTTAGGACTTTTCACATTCGAATTTTTTTCAATTACAGAAAATAATAAAACAATTGTGAGGTTCCTTAAGGCCATCAAAGCAAGAAATTGAACCAAGTTTTCATGTCGATCCAAGAATGAAGTTTTTTTTTTGATTAAAGAAATATTTTCTTTCAAGTGCATCGAAACGTTAAATTTAAAATAAGAATCCGGAAAATCCTATGAATATGAGAAAATTCTTGCGCTCGGAAAAATGAAAAACTCACCTTTCTGGGTTTGAACTTAAATTGCGTCAGATGGACAGAATTTGTTTGCAGGGAATTCCTGAAAATATTTTTCATAATAATGGAGATTTGGAAAATCAAATCCAGGCAATCTTCGACCATCGATGCACATAAATCAAAACGTGATTCCCTTTGTCTCATGGTCACATAACACAAAAACAAACAGAGCCATCATTAAACTCTCGTTTCTTTCAAAAATCCGATGCTTCGGCAACAACTTCGAGACTTTATTGAAGGCAACCTAAATATTTTTACAATTAATTAGTATATGAGAATAAAGAAACAAATATAAAATTAGGAGTAATGATAATTTCAAAAAATAATACATACGATACCTGAGTTGATCAGATTGGAACAATGAAAACATTTTTGTTTGAAAAATGAATGACGCAAAACATATCATAAGATTGTAAAATCTATGTCACTGTGAACATAGACAATCCAATCAATTATATTATTGAAATCAAGGTCAAAATAATGGTTAGAACTCCAATAATGTTGTGATGAATCTGTATCAAAATTCCCGACTTCCCAGTCTCTTTTGTATTCAGCAATTCGAATTTTCAATCTTCTGCCAGTTTCACCTATATAAACCTTATCACAACATTTTCATTTTATCAAACAAGTAACACTGGACAAATTCTCAATGTTCTCACTGTCCTTCTTCTTCAATAAATGATTTTCTAAAGTATAAGTCTTTCTAAAATAAACATTATTACTGAATTTTTTGAATGAACTTCTCAAACGTTCCGAGAGACCTTGAATGCACGGTAAAGTGACTCTTAAATTAAACCTATTGTAAATATCAATCCTTTGGTTTTGCTTACTAGTACTATTGTAAATCTCGTGAATGCCTTCAGCAATAATGTTATCCACCATAGAAAGCGGATAATTATTATGCACCAATGTTATTTTTAATACAGATTGGAGTTTTCTTTTCTCAATTGCATATCACTTCATTTAACACATCTATCAACTAAACCGTTCATTAAAACTACTTTATTTCAAAATAAATTATGAGAATTGTAATCAGGATATCTTCCAGGCCAAGAAGGTTTTCAATACCAATTAGTTAATGAATCGCCATTTGAAGTTTTGATTACTTGTGAATCAAGATAGTTAATAGCATTATCAAACTCACGTTCATGTGTGAATTTGATGCAATCTTCTATACTATTGAAAACATTAAAAGATACATCAGTTTTATCGAAAGGAACAATTGCGGGAATGTCTTCGGCATATGTTTGATAAAGAGTAGGTGTCAAATCTCATGATCCAAGAGCTCTTTTTTCAAAATCCTGTAAAACTAAATCTGAAACTTCTGGAGACAAAGGCGAACTCGTAAGACACCCTGACATGTGTTTATAAAATTTGTTACCGAAGGAGAATACAGTATCATTGAAAATTGTTCTGACAGCTTTGAGCATTTCATTCTTAGTTATATTTATTGAGTTATGATTTGAAATTTTTTTTTCAATGCCATCTGAGGCAAGATTTAATGGGGTACTATCAAATATGTTCACAATATCTAAGAAAATTATTAAATGAGTTTTAGGTACATTAATATTCTTAAGAATATTTTTAAGTTACCAACTAGTTTTACAAATACACTCGTGTTTATAGAAACTGATTTCAAAGCATTTGAAATATATTTGGATAAATTGTAATTGAGAGAACCAACTGTATAGACAGTCTTCGATTTGAATTTGGTTCCTTGACGTTTGGGACAGCATAATCCTTTGCTGTAACACTATTGTAAGTTTTTGAACAGTATGCATAATTTTACCATCTAACAGCTTTATCATTACATTTATTCTCAATTTTTGTAAGAAGACTAGTGTTTGAGATTTCATACAAATTGTCATTTTGAAGAATGTTTTCAACTGTTTTGTTGTAATCATCTCTCTCAACTGCCACTATTGAACTGCCTTTATCAGCTTTTATAGAAAATCAAATCTTTAAGTTCCTTCTAGAAATTTTCGACTACTTTAACAGGCTTTTCCAAATTCTCAAATCTATTGATATTATTATGATTTAAAACTACTTGAGTGACAGTTTTTGAATATTGAATTTCGAAACTTCTTGTTCGAAATTCCTTTAAATAGAATTTTCAATATTTGTTATCGAACTATTAACAGGAATTTCATTCACATTGAAGAGAACACCAAATTTGTTACCTAAAGCTTAAGTTTCAGCAACCTCATCAGGGATTTCTACGTTTGATAAATTTTAAAAACATCAATTTAATCTGAAAACTGTAATTCCGCTATTAGAAACTAAATATCTTTTTTAATAAGTCGAACGTTCAATACAATCTTCTCTCTTGGTATATTTTCAATTCTAAAGACTTTATTCTCATGAGTCAAAAAACTTAATAATATAGCCATCAGATATCACTCTTAATGAACGATATTTCAAGTAGTTTGGATGTGACTCACTTTTTGAATCTTAATTACTCCGTTCTTAACTTCTAATTTTGAACGTTTCATTTGAAAATTGAGGTTAGTTTTTTGAAATTCAGAAATCGAATTATAACTTAAATTGTCTACATTGAACTTGTTTAAGTGCTTTTGAATGTGTGATGAAATTAAGGCATTATTTCTACGTTTGAATAGAAAAGTACCTGTTCCTTAAGAATAACCAATCTTCTATTGATGTATATCCGATTTTCAATTGGCTGTTTTATGGCCACACCATACTCATTTAATTTATGAGCCCTTATACCATATTTACGTTTTATCATGACTTATACTCAACTAGTTTTTCCATTTTTACATTGACATGGATTTCACAATCTTATGATTATGTTTTGAATCATTCTTTTCATAAACAAAAATTTTTTCAGCGTTCCGATTCGATGAACTCAGATATAATATATATTATTTTCCGAAATTATCATTTCTCCTAATTTCATATTTGTTTTTTCATTCTCATATACTAATTAAATGTAACAGTATTTAGGTTACTTTCGATGAAGGCACGCAGTATTCGCCGAAATGTCGGATTTTTCAAATAAACGACAGTTTCATGATGGCTCTGCTTGTTTTTATTTTCGTGTGACCGTCAGACGAAAAGAATCACATTTTGATTTGATATTCTGCATGTTTGAAATTTGATTATCCAAAAAAACAGATGAATTTTTTCGATTGAACTGTACGATAAAATCCTCAACTGAACCAAAAGTAATCCTTCTTTTAACGACTCTTCGAAACTGATGTGACCAAGAAGCCGTTTATGCGAGGGATTACGGTAGCTGAGAATACGACGAGGACTTCAAAGCCGTTTAAAGTTACAACTATTCCAACCGCAGAATGTCGGAGGGCCTTCAGTATTACCTCACGGCGAGCTTCAAAGTCCTAAATCACGGAGAAATGACGCAAAGCAACAGTAACGCGTAAGTCTCCCGTATTCCAGGTTCGAGACATTTCCGGAAAATTCGTGAATGTAATGCAAAATTCCTATTCTACAGCTCGCAGAATCCAACCAAAGCTCGGCATAAATCGTTAAAAAATGTTGGAAGAATGAAAATACACTTCTTTATTTATAATCTGTCCCCTTAGGGCTTACAGGACCTCTGTTCCTTTACATCTTCAATGAATTCTTTTTACATCGCTTATTACCTAACTTTTTTAATGACTAAATTTTAATCTCCAATTTTTAATTCCTTAAGCTTATTTTGCCACGTTCATCCATTCTCCTCCATGTACCTCCTGCCCTGAAATTTTCTTAACATTCACTTGCTATTCTCGTCTCTTCTCTTCTCCTTTCCTCTCATGCGATCATCCCATACATGCTCCCATGTCCCCTCTACCCATTCACATATTGTCATTTTTCTTATCTCATTCTTCTTCCGATACATTGCGTCTTTTACTTCAATTCCCAGTCTCTATCTAGCTATTCTTGTTCATCTCATTTCCTCCCATCCATTTTCCACATACTTTGGCAGTCCTTTTCCTTTTATCACCTCATACCATTTATTGTATCTTGATTTCCTTATTCTCTCCGATCTTTCTATGACCTACCTTTCTCTTTCTCTATTTCCTGCATAGTCTTTTGTCTATGTTTCCTCCTTCTGCTATCCTTTAATCTCTAAGAAACTCTCTTCTTTCTTTTTTCTATTGCGTCAACTCTACGGCTCTCTTGGCTCTTTCTTCCACCTCTTTGTAACACTTTCTTGCTAAGTCTCCTTCCTTCCCCACCCTCAATTTCTCTTCGAATTCCCACTTTCTCTTTCCCGACTTTGTTCTCAATTCATTTCCTTGAAACTCTTCTCTAATCATATAACATGGAGTTGCCCAGTCTACCCCTGATGTCCATATAATATATCCCTCTTTCAACTTCTTTATCTCCGAGACATTTGAATTCTTTTACTTTCTCTAACTTTCCACCTATTCGCTATCCATTTTATCTTTCTGCCTGTCACCTTTTTGAACCTCATTACCTTCGTTTCATCCGTATTAACCCTCAGTTTTTTTCTATCCAAGTATTTTTCTAACCCGTCATTCTTTCCACATTCTTCGTTAACGATACTTCATCAGCCGTATATGCTAGTGTATATATTTTCTCCTCCCTATCCTTTTCGCTCCATCTCTTATCCGCTTTTCCTTTATAGCTTTATCTAGCGCTTCCGTATCCAGTAAGTCAAACATCGCCTTCAACAACACATATATTACTGTCTTGCTCCCTTTCTCCCTTTTCATCCTTTCATTTATGATATAATTTAGCACGTAAATATAATCTATCACTTCCATACCTTTTCTATTGTCACATATATCTTACATGATGTCGGCATCAACGTCACCACCTCCTCATAATCTTGAACCCCTTCCCATTTTCTCTTTTCCAGTATTGGTACCATTATGCGTTTTTCCATATTTCTGACCAACCCGCTTCTCTGCATACCCTGTTGCACATTATACACGCCTAATCCTTCAATTCCTTTCCCCCATATTTTATTGCCCTCTCCGCTTCTCCATTGTCCTAATCCCTTTCTCACTTCCTTTCTTCTCTTTTTACCTTCTTCACCTCAGCTACCTCTTTTTCCCACTCTGTTGACTTCTTCCTAACCTGTATCCTCTAATAATCTTTTGAATTTTTCTATTTTCATATCTTTCTAATTTTCCTATCATTGTTTCCATCTATATCACACATACCAGACCTTCATGTTATCGACTTTTAAAAAACTTTTGCTATTCATTTTTTTAGTTCACTAAATGCTATACCGCTTATCTGAGTTTCAATCAGATTAACTGAAACCCTTTTTCTCCGTGTGAAAAACCCTGGGAAATCCAAAATTTGAGGCTCCAATTGATTCCAGCAACTTCACCATGATTTTTTTCATGTTGTTAAAAAAATTAACTTTTTTTTTAAATCGAAACTCAAAAAACGCCTACCCTGATTTTCTGTATACTTCTCCATTCCATACTTCAAAATGTCGGAATTCGAGCAAGAGTACTTTTTCTAGCTGTAGAGCTTGCGCATTTTGATTTAAATCTTTGGATACCTGGGATTTCCGATAATTCATAAATTCTCTATAAATTTCCGGAAACTTCGGAAATCTTAGGATTTCTTTCGACAAGCTTTGGATACTTAGGTATCCTGAAATTTGCGGTAATTTATAAACTGACGGAAAATTTCTAATTTTATTTTTTATTTTTTGTAGCTTCTGATGTTCAAAAGTTTCAAAATTTTTCCAAAAATTTCCTGAAATTTTCGGTAATCTTTGGTAGTCTTACCACAAACTTGCCCAATTTTCGGAAAATTCGTTTCGATTGTCTCTCAAGTAGTAAATTTTCTGCATTTGTTGCAAAAAATATCGTGTGCAACAGGTGCTGAAGGTAGGCAGTTGTGACTCTTGTGAAGTTTACAGTACTTGCCATCTGCTCATCTTCGGGTCGTTTCCGGCTCGTCTTCGGCTTGTTTACGTCTCGCCTTCGACTTACCTCCAACTTGCTTTCGACTTGCCTACAACTCCCCTCCGATTCGCTTCTGGCTCGTACAGCAAACTTCACACTCGTGTGGAACTGCCTAATTTCCATACTTTTAGCACAATATGCTAATAATATCTTTCTATTTCCAAATAAAAGTTTCAATTGATTATTTTGGTTTTATAGTTGATTTTATACATTTTCGCTATCAATATTAATTAAGGGGCATTTAAATAATTCTAAGCTCCCTAGATTGATGAAAATAATCTTTTTATACTACCAATTTTTAAGTAAACTTTCATAATGTAAAATAACCAAAAACAGTTATTTTATAATTTTCTGTCGAGTAGAATAATTTAATTCAAGTATCAATCCCAAATACCACTCTTCTTTGACCATGAAGAAAGTTAAGGCATGTCAACTGTCATATCAAGCATCAGAGCGATGTGAATATGCTAAAATTCATTGAATCGTTTGGGCCCGCGAAAAAATTTGTCGATTGGCACACGAAAAAAGTGAGAAAAAAAAATTAAATCGGTTAATATCTTATGTTCAGTTTTTGGTTTCGAACATTCAGGAAGATTTTCTTATTGGTTAAAAAACTATGACACATTCTTTATATCTGTAGTTTTTTCTATTAAATAGTAATAACAAATTATGAATAGAAAAATTCATTCAATTAGGAATTTTTTGTAAAAGTGCAAGGAACATGTTCTTTTGGATTGAGTTGGATAGACACTTTTTTGGAAAAATTTGAAGGTGTCAAAATAGGAGCTTCTTCAGCCTAAATTAAAGAAATATTTTATTTTTCTTCCATGGAGAAAAGTCTTTTTCGCGTTATTTAAAGCGTTATAATATCTCAAAAAATCCAAAATGTTTTCAAAAAAAGCGTGCATTTGACTTGATCCAAGAAGCATGCTTTTTGCACATTTGAAAGAAGTTGAATAAAAAATTTTACCATGCAAAAGAAAGATCTTGAAAACTTATTTTTGTAACTTAAAGTGAAAATATTGAATTAAATGATAAAAAAATGACATTTTGAACAAAAATTAAAATAAAAAAATTGAAAGAATTAATTGATAGGCATTTTTTGGGAATCGGATTCTTAAAAATTTTTGAAAATAACCATGATTATATTTCTTGAAAGGTTCTTCACAATTTCTATTCGTACGGAAAATACTTTATTTAGGAATTATACGTACAATTATTTCAAGTTAGTCGTTTTCCAAAATAAAGAATTAAATAAATAATATTTAATGAAAGCGTGAGGAAGAGAATTATAAAGAATCTGCAAAGGAATAGAATGAGCTTTTGTGAATCAAAATTAAATGGAAATTACGATTTTTGCCTGAAGCGGAAGAAACATCACAAATTTGCAAATGAAAATTTTTGGCAATAGTCAACGGAGTTTTTGCTGTCAATTTCATAAATCGAGTTGAAGCATAAGTGATTTAGAATTTGACGGTACACAAAGAACATCCTCAAATTTGAATTTCGGACATTAAGGAAGAGATAATTTTGATTCATCCTGTATAATGTTCTTTCAATGTTATTTTGTTTATTGGGGTTGTTATTTTCTCTTATGAGAGTTTTTCTTATAAGTTGCTATTGATTGCTATTGACCATTGTGAGGGGTTGTTTTTTCATGCATAGAAATTGTTATTGTTACAATGTTCTTTCAGTGTTATTTTTGCTTATAGGTATTGTCATTTTCCTTTATAGAGGTCCTTATTAAAACAATATTCTTTTAATGATATTTTTATTTATAGAGGTGTTTATTTTCCTTTATAGGAGGTTTTATTGATACAATGTTCTTCCAATGTTATTTTTGTTTATAGGTATTTTTATTTTCCTTATATTGGTTTGTATTGAAATAATGTTCTTTCGATGCTACTTTCATTTATGGGAGTGTTTATTTTCCCTCATAGGGTGTTTTATTGATACAATGTTTTCCGATGTTATTTTTGTTTATAGAGGTCGTTATTTCCCCTTATGGATGATTTCATTAATACACAATGATCAATGGGCCTTTTCTGTCAATTTTATGAATCAGGCTAAAGACTGAGTAACTATTAGCTTGTCTACACATCTAGAAACATCATTAAATTGTTGTATCGAAAATGTAATCAAAAAAAGGTAATGGCAAAGTAACGCGGTACTTCTTTCGGTTTCGGCAACGATAACAAGTAACATTTTTTTGAAAAGCAACAGTTATGCTAAAGCGTTACAGATTTTTGGGAAGTAGCGGTAACGTTAAGGCGTTACTTTCGACTCCTAACATGTCAAATACTGGTAAGAAGAAGTAACGTTTATCTAGATTCCTTTCCGCCTTAAAATTTACTGAAAGTCAACATCTTCCTGCTCTCTTGCACAATTCCGTTTCTTCCGACGGGTCGCCTTTATTTTTCAGGATCATTACCGGAAGGAAGTGAGGGGTGCTCGTGACGCGCCCTCGGGTCTCAGGTGAGGCGACCAAGCGATGCGTACGACTGAGGCATTTAAGATTTTATCTTTCACTCTCGTCAAACTGAAGAAATCAACCCTGCCACTTGTGAGGTTCACATCATTTAAGGATGGATTTGCACTATACCTTTCCACAAAGTCTGATTCTTATCGATTTAAGCCTTACCACTTCAAACTGCTGTGTCAATGCCTATTACAAGAGTCTGCATTTGGATGATCCGAAAAATTATTCAATGTGAGAGATGAAAACAAAATTTTCATTGACAATTGTAATTGAAAAATTCATTAAGACTGGCTGACTCGAAACGGGCTAATACTACTTGGAATTAATTATATTTGACTGAAAACTTCTTATACTACTTGCCTAACTTAAGAAAAGTTATACTAATAAGACATTCATTATGACTTTTGACTGATTTAAGTGTTAGACCTTGGGCTCACGTACGCATTAAGAAGCTTCTTGAAGGATCGTCCGATGCAGAGGAGGGTGGCTCAAAAAATTATCAAATGAAAGAGCTAAGATCAAAATTCTATTTCACGATTCTATTTTAGGAATAACAAGTTTTATCTTCATAAAATTCATTATAAGAAATTTTGTCACCGTCACGCGAAGCATTGCCTGACTTAAAACTGAATTATACTACTCGACATGCCATACTCGGTCCAGCTTAACATCAGCTATTTTGCCTAAAATGTATGATGTGTAGCTCGAAACTACTTATACTATTTGACACACTATGTTATGTCTGAATTAAAAATACTTATACTACTGAACATCCAACGCTTCTGACTTAAAAACAAGTATACTGCTCGAAATGCATTATGAATGGCATGAAACTACTTATACTACTTGACATCGCGCGTGCCTGACTCAAAACTATTACACTACTTGACATTAATTATGTTTGAATCAAAAATACTTATACTATGATAAATAAATATACATAAATATATAATATATTTATATAAATAAATACTTATACGTGATACGCTATACTATGCCTGTTCTAACATTACTTATTCTACTTGAAATATATTAAGCCTGCTTTAAGGTCATGTAACGAGTGGATCACGTGACCAGATTCCTACCTTACCGCCACTTTTTTTATTTCCCAGCTCACCTTTACACGAAACGTCACATCGAGTTAAAAATTTGGGAAACTGAATGAGAAGCACTAAGAAAGGTGTGCCTGGTCCTAAATTTGTATAATTATGAGAAAACATTTTTTGTAAGCAATTTTTTTTTGCTTTTCTCATAATTATACAAATTTTGGACCAGACACACCTCTCCTAGTGCTTCTTATTTAGTTCCTCGAATTTTCAACTCGATGTGGCGCTTCGTGTGAACGTAAGTTGGGAAATAAAAAAAGTGTACGTAAGGTAGGAATCTGGTCACGTGACCCACTCGTTACATGGCCTCAAAGTTACTTTTACTTAGAATCACCAATTTTGGGTGAAATACATTAACATAACCTAAAATTGTTCTAAAATTGTAAATCTTCTTTGAAGTCTATTCCGGTTCCCGGTTGAAATTGAAGTCATCTTTCATCTCTTCCATTGAAATTGAAGTCTATTCCCGGTTCCGGTGAAAAACGCTACCATAACCTAAAATTGTTAAACGATTTCGCATTCTCATTGTGTTAAAAGGTATTGGTTTTATGTGAAAACGGACTTTCGCGAATTTCATGGAATTTCCACGTTTCGAGACCCCTTGAATCCAAAAAAACCGATTTCACGATGGTGACTATTGAGTTCGTTGACCAACCTTTTTTGGCCAATGGTTCTGCTTTTAACCACTGAGAAAATACTGAAAGAATTAAAAATTCCATTTTGCGTTCAAACTATGCAAGATATGATAAGAATTCAAACACAAAAATCATTCACTAAGAAAAGATCTACAAATTTGTCATTGACTATTTTATAAAAGGACGCGTTGTCCCCTCCTCCTACACCTTGGGGTCTTCTTTTTTGGCCTGAGTCCATATCGAAACAACTTAGCTGTTTCTTTAATGAATCTGCAAACAGTTTTTCTCATAAGGTGCATAGTTTTCGCTCCAAGCGTAAAAATGCTATTGAAAATAACAAATTTGAATTTATTGAAAATCGCCAAAGGCTACAATGAAATGTTTCATGGCAAAATTCTTCTCTTGAAGCAGAAGTTCCAGACCAAAGCACGGAAATTAATACAACATACATATAGTATAATAGACTTCAATATAATATAGAAATTTTCGCGTGAGTACATTATCGAGCGCGAAGTGCGAGATCCAACTGAAGCACGCCCTACGAGCTCTCAAACGTGCGAGCAAAGTGAATCGCTCGCGCAGCGCGTGATGAGAATGTGCTCTTGCAGCAGGCTGATTTTCTTATCTTCGACATCCAATGATTTTTATCAAAAGTACTAAGCACCAGTATTAATTTTTTTCGATTAAAAATACCCATTTTCCGAAAAAAAACACTAACTTAATCCAAAACTGTTACAAAATTTAAAATTTCGTCCAGATTATGATGATTTTTTCTGATAATACCAATTTTTGATATAAAACGCCAGCGTAACACAAAATTATAAAAAATTATGAACTTCGTTCGAAATCTCATGATTTTCATTTAAGTAACCGATATCCTCTGAAAAATGTTGATACAACCTGAAAAAATATAATATTTCAAATTTCGTTCGAACTATAATGATTGTGATTTTGAAATACTAAGTTTTGGTGTGAAACGCTAACATAATCCGAAATTAAATAAAATTTTCTATAAAAAAGGTTTACAAAAATGAATTGGTACGATAGATCTTTGATTTACGGTTTGCAAAATGAAATATTCTGTTAAAAATCTGATCAGAATCACTAAAATGAGAATCTTATATAAATATACCTATAAAAACCTAAATATAGTAAACC